>JANHGB010060409.1:0-17043 GCA_026283785.1 Coracopsis vasa
AGTCTCTTTTGCCCATGACAGTAACTGGTGAATGATCTCTCCCTGTCTTTATCTCAACCCATAAGCCTTTCATATGTCTTTCTTCCTTGTCCAGTTGGGGCTAGTGATAAAGCAGCTTTGGTGGGTGTCCACCCAGGGTCAACCCACCACACTGGAAAAAATGCACAAGGGTTGCAGAGCAGAATTAGTATTTGTCATGTATTGAATGAGTATTTGTATACTTGTAATTGAATTTTAGCATGTCAAAGAAGGACTTTGATTTTTACCAATGGAATTTATAAGCACAAAACCTTAAAATTGTGGCCTTTCATCACAGTTCAAGTGTATCTTTGAAACGCTTTCAAGTTGTTCAGTCCCCTGCTGTGTTCAGGTTCTTCTTTTTCCCAGCTTTGTTTGGGTGTGGAGATGGGAATCTTCAATCTTCTTTGGTGGAAAATGGGACTTTTATGCAATGCCCAGTTTCCAGGAACTGCTCTTTGGGGACAAAATTCCTATTCTAGCATGAGATGTTGAAAAACAATAGTGATTACTAATGTTGATAAAACTAAAACACTTGGTGTTTGACTGGGACTGCGCAGCTTCTTGCTAGTGGTGAACGCCTTCGAGTTGGTCCCCTGGTGCTGCTAGTGCTGAGCTAACAGGACATCAGCAGTGGTGTGGCATCAGTGGGACAAGCACATGGGGTGACTTTCCCCATGCTTTGTGCTCATGGGAGAAACATGAAAACCCCTTTGTAGCACACGTCTGCAGTGCTTAAAGAGCGCTGGAGCCACGCTAGCTGGGATGCCTCACAGCAAATACCGGAGATAATAGGGATGTGTGTTTCTGTTTCTCAACCGCAGCGTGCTTGTGCCTTACCCTGTTCCACAGGAATCCTGCTCTGTAAAACTGGCTCTTGTGTTTATGGGATTTTCACTTGCTGTGGTGTGCTAGCTGGAGTATTTGAGTGCTCTCTTAATGAATGAGGGGAAATGAAATTGCACAGCCATCCCAAGCCCTTTTTAGATGGGGACTTTGCATAGCACTACACTTCCTTCATTAGCACATGGCCTTGCTTTGAGGGAAGGAAGCTGCTTGCTCTCTGCCAGCCCCCTGCTCGTGCTGCCTCCCTGGGTTTTGTTGTTTCCCTGTTCAGTTTTGTGCAAGAACCAGCAGACATCAGCTCAAAGACCCTCAGCACTTCTTTGTTAATCTGCTTCCCAGGGAGCCAGAGCCACGTGCTGGGGGTTCCCAGGGAGCGCAGCTTTGGGAATCTTGTTTTATCCTCCTTCCCCATCCTGCTGCTTTCTCAAGCCAGCTATCTCTGAAGTCAGGGCAGGAAATGAAGGGGCCGAGAGGTCAGGGGTGCCTGGGGAGTGCTAAGGACCAGCCTGCTGAAAGCCTGTGGTGACTCTTCAGGACTCTGCACAAAAGCAGATGACTTTGCCTACACTGAGAAGGGTTTTTAGGTTGGTGGTGTTCATTGCCAAGCCAAAACCATGAAACTGTGGCCCTTCCAAAAGGGGAATATAACTTTGTGCTGACCTGGATGGATTGCAGTGCTGTATTTTGGGTAGGAGCTGTGTGGATGCTACAGGAAATACAATGCATTGCTCGTTAAAACTCCACAGGGATTACCTTTGGAGCTGTGTCCTTGTTGCTGTCTCAATCAGTTTGCCCATCAGCTGTCATCAAAAGCTGCAAGATGCTGTCCAGAATCTGAGCCTCAAACTACAAGTGTCCTCTTGTAGCTTCCTGGCGGTATCCAGTGCATGAGAGGCTATTTATAAGCACTTTCCCAAAACTTTCTGTGCAAGCTTTCCGGAGTTGAGCAACACAGCTCCCAGCATCACCAGAGATGGCTTCTGAGCAGCTTCTCAAAGGATTCCCAGTTCATCGGGGCATGACAGAAGGGAAATAGAAGTGTTTTTTCTCAGTCTGAGCCATAGTTTAAGCTAAGCCTTATTTGCACTCTGTGCTGTGCCAGCGTGTGATCTCCTGTCCAAGTTTAAACCAGTTAAACGAGGTTGTGGGCAAGGGAAACAGGAAGGATGTGCAGCGCATGGCTGGGAATGGGGAATTGAAGAACAGGAGTGGCTGGTTTTTAACGGCTCCCTGCTCCTGGTTGGTCCCATCCAATGTCCCATTTGCTGCACATAGTATTTGCAGCCAGATGTTTATCTTCTCCATGCCTGCTCAACCCCTTTTGAGCTCCCAAAAGAGCCTGTCCAGATTAAATGCCTGTGCCTTGTGAGATGTCTGGCTGTTGTTTGGTTATTTGACATCTCTGCGTGTTCAGTTTAAGGGTGGACTGAGAAGAGGGGTGAGCTTCTGCCTTGGCCAGAGGTGACCTTCTTGATGTGCTGCAGCTGTTTTGCTCCCAGGAGATAGCCAGGGATGCTCAACCATCCTTACCTTGCAGGGATGCAGGCGGAAAGATGCTCTGAGGAAGGGTGTCCAGGGCTTTTGCTTTGCTTTAATATAAGTAACAGCAAATGGGAACTGTTTGTTTATTTTGCATCTCTGCTCCCAAGTCATGGTGCATGGTGGCTGCTGACAGATGGAAGCCTGGAGTGTTTTACCTTAGGAGGATGTTTTTCCCTGGGTGATAACGAAGCTCTGTTACCGTATAGCTTGATGATGTTGGGAGGACTCCAATGAACTGCCGGAGAAAAAAACATTGGGAAATTAAGTTTTCTTTCCTTTAGTGCATTGTCTCCCCATGAGTTTAAGTAATAAGGAAGTTAATTCTTGGGTATTTCAATTAGAATTCTGTTCAGTATGTCTTTATGAGTAATAGATCAGGTATCCGTTGTGCAGGTCTTTCTCCTGGCTTGAATTACTTAGTTCCACATATTTTTTTGCCTGAAACATCTCGGGGTTCTTTGTAAGAAGTTTGTTCCTTATTTATCCATTAGATTTCTGTTGTGTGGCTTTAAAACCCAAAAAGCTGCACATGTGCAGTGTGCCTCTTCGGACAGTGCAAATAGACATTTGTAAACCATTAACTTAAGAATTAATAAGACCAGTTTTGGCGATTCTGTCAAATTAGACATTCCTTTATCTTAGAGGAAGACTTTCCAAGTCACAAGAGGACCAACTCCCATTGGCTTTTTGGAAGGGCAAAATGCATTTCTGCCTTATGCAGCATTCCCTTAATGGGATGTAACTTTTGGACCTCCTAAGTTTCTGCAGGATACAACAATAATTGTATGGGGTTTTTATTATTGAATTATGAAGTTCCAAAGGGGTGGTTAAAACTTGCTGATGTTCCTCCAATACTCCTGTGGCCTTGTTCTGAATGCTTCTTAAAGTAGATTATGTGTTTAAAGTGTTCCATGGCCTTAAAAGGAGTAGGGAAGGTGTTCTCTCCCATCTGCATGGTGATATCTATAGTTTATGGGGGGAAAAATACCCAGATGAAATGCTTATGATGGCTTCATTGTTTCCTGTATTTTCTCAGCTCACTTCACGCTTCCTCTATTGCTTTTTGCGCTGTTGGTCGGTGTTTGGGTTTGGAACCTCTCGGAGGGGTCTCTTGGCTCTTCCTTTCTTCCTTTAATGCCGCTATTGCTTTTTTGGGTCCTATAGGTCATTTGAACACAGATTCACACAGTAAGTTATGACAGATTGTCAGCATCTGCAAAAGCTTATTTCTGTTTGTATTTAGAAAGAAATCCATGCTTAGCTTTCAGCTGTAGAGTTCTAAAATCATCTCGTAGAGCAGACAGGTTCTGCATTACCTCAGTGTTGCAAGGTCATAGAAAAACAACTGATCTTCATCAAAAATAACACAGAGCTGGTGCCAGTTCTTCTGTTGCTCAATTCTCACATTCTCTCAAACAAGCACCTTCATGCTTTGGAGGAAGCTGCACGTAGGCATCTGCAAATCCATCTCACCATTCCCATTGCATTCCCACTCGTAAATCTCTCTGTAGGTATCAAGGTGTTTTAGAATTAAGAGGCTTGGCTGCTAGGACCATTGATAGTACATTGATCGTTAGGGGGTTTTGTGCTCCTGTCTTGGTTTGGTTGGGCTGTTGCCTTTATAAATTGAAGGCTTTTTGGGTAAGGGATTTTGCATTTGCATGGTGTTTGTGCCGTACTTGCCATGGTTCTTGTGCATGACTGGGGTGTGATAACATAGTAATGCCAAAACATACAAGTGCTGCTAATAGGGATAAAATGTGCCTGGCCAGTACTATAAGCTCCTTACTTTTGAAGAGAGGAATGAATTTCCCTTATGGATGGCACTTGCGTGCTCACTTCCCGAAGCTATTGATTAGCTTTTTCTTCTCTGAAAGCGTTGTTTTGTACTAGGAAAACCACCAAAGGAGATATGTACTTTTCTTCTCCCTCTGTTGCTTGGTTTTGAGGCATGGAATGGCTCCATGTGTTTAGGTGGAGAGAAAGCCGTTGCCACAACTGCGTGATGGCTGTCGTTGCTGCTCCATAATGCCAGGGCAGACCCTGTAGACCTCCCTGTTACTGAAGCTCCTGTCTCCTGAGGACATTCATAGCTGAGGAGTGAGCAGTCATTCCTGAAGGATCAGAGAGGAAGCAGTTTGTTGTCTTGGAGTCCAGTGATACTTCCTTGTCACTAATTGACCTCCCAGTGCTGAACATTAGAATGACTTTAAGAATGAAACAAGCAGTCGGGACTGTTCTTTACTTTAGAAGATATTTTAAGTGTCTGTAATATAATCTGTGTGGTTCGTGGTCTCAGCTGTAATTTTCCAGGGTAGCTTAGAGTCAGTGGAGGGGTCAATTACACATGCATGGAGCTGGGAGTATAAACTCGGGAGAAGAATACTGTATGTTGCAATAAACATAAGGAAAGTCCTTCTCATGGGCTCTTGGACTCTGGGCTCGGTTTGATGGGCAGCATGAGGTTTGCAGCTGTCATTCTCCAGCCTCTTGATGTGACAGCCCCATAACCTGGGAGGTCTGTGAATACAAGCAGCAGATCAAAAGCAAGAGGAGTAATTCGATCTTAGGGCTTGACACTTGCCCATTAGGTTATGTTACGTGTTTTAATCTCTCTTCTCTTTTTCCTGTGCTGCTAGCACTGCAGCTTTCTTGTGGTTTGCAGATGTAAATGCAACGCTCGGTGCTAACGCCAGTAACTAAAAGGCGCTTGCTTTGATTTATGGCCGGTACACATGACGATGAAACAGTATTCCCAATGTGAGCACGCTGCTATGAGTGCCATGTGGGATACGTCTGCCCAAGAAACAGGTGGTCACGTATTATCTGGGGGCTCCAAATCTCCTGCGTTGTATGTTTTGTGTGGAGTGAAGCTTCATGTTCAGCTGTTGGCTGCCTTTGATGGGTATGCTTGTTTGCACAGGGAAAGTGGCTGGTGCTGTAAAAGCAGGATAATTCTGCTCCTGTAGCTGTATTGGCAGATTTCCTTTCATAGTCCAAACAGAACTTATTTTGGTGCAGGTTGTCAGTAGTAGCTGTTTTCTTCTGCGGGTAAGGTAGAGGGATGGATGATTCCGCTCTAATAGTTATCCTTAGGTTTTCATACAGTTCCCCTTTATGAAAGGGTTAATGAGTTTTGTTACCAACATGCAGCAGGAATCTTACTTGACCAGTACCATCAAACACCAAAACATTTCTCTTCTGTACAAACTTCAAAGCAGGGGAAGCAGAAGAACAAGGGTAGTAAGAAGATAAAAGCCAAACATGCTGACTAGCCAGGATGCTGTAAAGCCTTTACAGCTTTTGCTTGGGAAGACCTTCATAATTCTGCAAGACCTGAACTCAAAGCAATAAAATCTTTAAAGGAATCTGAGCCATTATATGTTCTCTCTATACTTGAATTTCATAAACAGTGTAAACATGGAATTTTACCAGGCTCTAGTCCCAGAGGGAGGCTCTTACATGCACAAATAAGAGCAAGGATATTAGTGCTTTTCCCAGGTTTTTTTGGTTTTCCCTTGCATGTTGTTTACCATTTAGATTTCATGGACTCGTATATTTTCCTGACTACTATCCAAAGGGAAACCACAGTAATTAGGGGGAGGTTTTGGTATATACTAACATCCTAGCATGTCTCCATAAAAGAGAAAAGGATGATGATATGACCTGGGGACTTGGGGTCAAATCTTGTTGTAAATCTCTGCCTGACAGTCCCTCCCTTGGAGCTGTGCTCTTCATGGCAGTATCCAAGTAGCACACTGGGATGTTGTTGTGGTGAAGCTCTCAGACCTGTGTCTCCATGATGAATATCATCAGGACATCAAGGTACTGTTGATTATCTGAAGGATAGGGAGTCTGTAAAGACCCTTTTTTAAAGGGAAAAAAGCAGAAACACTGAGATGTGTATTTATTTTCTTAGGGCTCTGTTTCCAATTGAGAACATGATTCAACTATATGAATATATACATAATAATATATATAGTCTTTTGCAAACGTTCATGTGTTGAGGTTTGTAGCAGGAATATTGTCACTCTGAAGTGCACTTTCACATCCACATTGAGAGATGAGGTCTGTGGGCTCACATAGAAAGCAAGCTGCTTTCTGTTCCTGTGATGATAAACTGAAAAGTGAAGGTTAGAGATCCCCATTTAGTGTAAACCACTGTAATCTTGTGGTGTGAAGTGGAGGAACTGTGTGGTGTGGGTGAAAGATGAGTGTGCTTTTCTTGGAAATAAGATGGGAAGAGAGACTCAGAAGTCTTGGAGAATGTATTGGTTGGGCATAATCCAGCTGTGGACTTTAAAGAAAGTGAGACGTGTGAATAACTTGGTTTATCATATTGCAAAATCACTGCTCATGAATTGCGTTCTTAGGTTGGAATTTTCTCAGGGCTTTTTTTAACACATATAAATGCACGTTTTCTGATGCAGATGTGATCTGGCCAGGCCCATATACAAATTCTCCTGGATGCATGATGTTTATGCATCCAGGAGGTAACTTTTGTAGAGATAGCTCTTAAGAGCATTCCCAAATGATCATCTTATTTGTGCTTATTTAGAGTATCTCTTTGAAAAGCATGGTTCTGATCAATCTTTCCCCCTCCTTTGTCTCTTCCTAACCAGCCTCTCTCAAACTTCTTAAGATACATCTGTCATAGTAGCTTGAAAGGTGCAGAGGGACGTTTGACTAAGCAGTTCCTATAGAAGCAGGACAAGCCTGTGGGACATATCCGTTATGAGCTCTCCAGGGAGCTTTCCTTGAGGGCAAAGCCGAACATGTGTTATGAAGAACTTGGGTGTGGTTGAGTTGGGATTTTGCTCTACTACGTGGGGTTTTGGGGGTTGTTTTATAATGACAAGATACATGTGGTGTGTCCATGTTGTAATTTCCCAACAGCTGCTTGAATGCCAGGCGATAAAATGACAGACGAAATGTGGTGCGGATAAATAGTGGTGTATGTGGGAGAGGAGGGAATAATTACTGGGAAAGATGGAGAAATTTAGGCCTCACCTACATCTTGAAGCAGTATGTGTGTCTTCTGCCTTCTCCAAAAGGAGATAGAGGACCTCCGAAGTGTGCAGAGGAGTGTGAAAAGGATGATGTAAGTTATGGGACAGAAAGGAACAGTTAAACAGATGGTTCTTGCATGTTTTCAAGTACCTGCTGAAGAGCAAGGAGAACCCCTTGGCTGGTTTGGTTGGCATGATTTTGGTTTTTTAGCCAGGAAAGAGTGCAAATGCAGCTCCCCTCAGCACAAATCCTACAGTTCTGATTTCCATGGGAACAAGAAACAGGAGTTGGCGCAAGTGCGCAAAGCAAGAGATGATCCTCAGCCAGGGAAATCCATCCTCTTGATTCCCACCACTGGCCATGGGTTAATAATGAGAGTCATTGCGCATGTGTTTGTGTTTTAACTTCTCACTAATGTTGTCATGTTCATCAACAAAACTGACAACAGCAGAACCATGTAATGCTTTCTTTCCCTGCCATGGCTGTATACTCTCAGCAGTACAGTTGGATCTCTCATTCCCAGGGCTGCTTTTTTTGGTCTAAATCCTGTTCATACTCGTGGCATGCAATCTTAACCCATCATAATGAAAGCTGGATTTGTGGGTTTGGCAGACCAGCTGTTATGATGACATGTGAGCCCCAAACCTCAGGCAAATCACTGCACAGTTGTGGAAGAGCTTAGAGCAAGCGCCTTGCTCCTGCTACACAGCCTACACAGGTAGGCGGCACTGAAATAGTAGCTGTCCTTCAGTAAAACCATTTTGTCAGCAGACTTTTGAGGTGGTTGGTTTGGGCATTCACTGTCCTTTCTCTTTTCTTTAAGAATAATCCAATAGTGGTTTTCTGATTAGAATTAAGCCTTCATTTTTTTTCTCTCTGAAGCATGTCCATAGGCTGAGTTCTATAAATGCTGGTTTTTGAGAGGTTGTGCAACCCAAATCAACTAAATGTTAAGCTTTTTATTGGGCCTGAAGTTGCATGGAAGCTTTTTTTTTTTGGTAGGTTGATTATTTTATTCTTTTGTAGAGTAAAAAGGAACCATTTCTCAAATTCAGGCAGCTGCAGGTGAGATCTCTTGGTCTTAATAAAGCATCATGTAGCTGGACAAATGCTCTTATGTCTCTTATGTTGACCCACAAATTGGTCTTGCTTGTCTCTTTGTGAAGGGGAGACTTGTCATATCAAAGTAAAGGAAGAACTTCCAAACGTAGAACCACTGGTATAGATACTTGCAGACAATTTAGTCTTTGGACCTCTAAAAACTCACATGAATATCAGAAGGGGACAAAAAACCCCTTGTTTATAAGTAGCCATACACCAGTGATAGGTCAGAATAATTTGCTGTGTGTGGTTTTACTAATGGTGTCCATTAACATGAAAATACCTTCAGTCCTTTTATGTGCTACATTAATCTTTCGAGTTAATGTTACCCAATTAACCATGCCAGAGGTGGGCAAGACATTAAGCTGAATTCATCTGCACTGTTGAATGCCAAAATGTACCTATTGTCTGTATATGAGTCCACCAGATAGACCCAGTTAAAAGTCCATGGTGAGAAGCCAGCTCTTCTGGTGACAGAAGACCTCTCTTGAGGCTGGCATCAAGAGGAAACAAGTTATGACCAGTCCTTTCCTTTGACTGTTAAAGGGCTTGGGATGACCAGCTCCAATGGAAAGCTTTACTTCAAAGGCAAGTCAAGGCAGGTGAGAGAAATCCTATTCTCAAATCCTTATCAGACATATTGGAGTAATTTTGCTGTGGTTTGAGGCTTTCTGTCATAATGTAGTGCCAAGAATAGCGAGCTATCTTCAATTTACTCAAGAATTTAGTTTTTATAACTCCTTTCAGATAGAAACATGTGAACACGTTTCATAATTTCCTTTACAATTGTGTGCATCCATCTATGCAAATATACAGGCTGTTTGAATTACTTAATGTTGGAGGGCTTTGAAAACGTAATGTGCTGTGTAAATGCAAAGTATCAACGATACAGTCCTACGATTAATAAGGCCTTTTATTAAATAAGTGCTGGTCCTTGCCAAAATTCCAGAGAGACTTGTGGTAGAGCATGTGTACTTAACAGGTCAGAATGTGAAAGTAATAACACACATTCTCAAATGGGAAACACATGTATTTGTTTTTAAACTTGGATATATTATTTTAAATTCTTAATACCCTCACCCTTCTTTGATTAAAGGGCCATAGACTAAGTGGGGTTTTGTAAGAGATTTTCTAACAGATGTTCACCACTGAGAACATTTCAAACTGAAGACAGAACAGATGAAAATCTATAGAGGAAAATAGAATATTGATCTTTAAACTTGGAAGACTGTGGGAATTAAGGAGCGTAGATTTCCTTCTCGTAGCAGTTGGTGCTTCGTACTGATTGTAGAGTTGTAGAACTCCATGTACAGAATAGCAAAGGAAAGAAAAGAAATGGGAAAACTGGTTTGAGTATTAAATAATACTCTGATCATACAGAGAGATTAGGCTGCTTGTGTTATCCCAGTGAACACCTAAGTGAGCAGGTTTGTAAAGTTATACTAAGGCTTAGGTCTCTGACCTATCTGAACTGCAGTCTTAAGTGGAAACACTGCTCAGATTGACGGAGGTCTTGTTATCAAGTGCTCTTTTATTAGTATTAGGCTCAGTTCTTGTTTCTGTTCAGTTTATCAGCTGTTACTACAAACAGATTAGAAGTGATAGAACGCTTATCTTGACAAAAAATTAGCTAATCGCCTCAAGATTTGGTCAGGAATAATGCTGTTTTGTTACAAAGACCATTGAAAAACATGAATTAATGAAATTAAGGAAATGTATAGACATTTAGAATCTTGGCCCCTTGAAAAGAGATTACCTTTGCTATTGAATAGTATGTGTTGCAGTAAATCACTTTGTAGTGATTTGGGGGTAGGGAGATGGGGAGGACTTCAGTGTCCTAAAGTGTTTAAGTTTCCAAGAACGATGCGAAGGTGCCAAAGAGCTAGCTGTGCTTGCATCAAAGTGGGTGTTTTGACAATTGCAAAGGAATCTGAGATCAAAATCTGTTGTAGCACAACTATAGATAACATCAGTAAACAAACAGAATAACCACATGTGAGGGAAGAAAAGAGAAGCCTCACAAAATTAGGGAACATGTGAGCATCAGTGCTGGGTGCTCCCTTCTTTCTTTTTTTCCTCCAAAACAGAAAGGGGACACAAACAACCTCTTGGAGTGAGAATTTAGTATATTTTACTGGTCCAGGACTGTGGGATTCCAGCTTGAATCCACATCTTGTTCCTTGTCAGGGATGGATAGTAACTAAATGGGACACTGATGGGGCTGCCCATCGGAGCTGTCTGTGCCTGGCTGTGTGCTGGCATGATCAAAATGTAATCCGGAGCAGCATCTTGATTTGGAAATCCACTGCAGATGAGCATTCAGGTGCCAATGGACACCACCACTGATGTGATAAGTCCTGTCTGTTCTGATGGATGCGAGATGATGTTTTCCTTATCTTGAACTCCTTTTTGCATTGCTTTGTGAGAGCATGCACGGAGCAGCTGGCACTGTGCACAGATAGATATCAACGTCCTTGTGCTCTATTTGTGGCCACTTCTCTCACAAGCAAGTTCACTTCGCATATTGAACTGCTGAGTTGCTGCTAAAAATGGTTAGCACAGAATATGGTAATTTTTACTGTATCTATTAATTTCTAACACTTTCTAAGGTGGTTTTATTCATCATTTATCTATGGATTTAAATTGTGAACCAAGCAGGTTAGAACAGTTTGATCTCTATCAACCTCTTATAATTTTCCAGCTGTCTTCAGGCTTCAGTTTTGCTTCATAGCATACTGCAAATACAAAACTGGTTTCTGATTCTGCAGACCTTTGGCATTTCATCTTTAAAAACATTTTGCTCTGTTTATTATCTTGATGCTGTGATGTGGCTATATCCAATTTCTCTTTGTTCTGTTCATCTTTTTTTTGGCTATTAAATATTAATAGACAGTATGCTTGGGGGAAGCTTTTTTTTTCGGCATTGAATTCAATTTAGCATTAGCAGGGCTGGAGCTCTGTGGTGTGTGTGTCAGGAACCAGTGCCTCTGCCCGGTTTGATATGGGGAGAGTCTGGTTTTGGTTTCTATACAAGAATCTGTTAAAAGCAGGAGGATCCTCTTTTGTTTCATTTACCAAGGGAAGCATGTTTCACTACAAACCAAGTCTGGAAATAGGAGAATGTAGTTTGGGAACGAGGAAAATTACCAGGGTTGGGATAGCAAAGGCTTTCTGCTTGGGAGGCAGTGGCCCTGCTGCTGAAAAAGGGTGACATCTATCAATCCATCAAAGGGCAGAGCAGTAAGGTAAACAACAGCCGTAAACAGGGACATCTGGCTCCCATAAATTAATTGGCCATTTACACAGTGAGGGCTGTTGCATGTAAAAGAAGGCTTTCCTGCTAACTCTGTCATACGTTTTTGATTCTCCTGGTTCATCCATGAATTAGGTTGGCTTGTTTTAGTCAGCTGGGTTTCATTTATTTTACTTTGTCACTCTTGAAATGAAGAGGAACTGGGCGGTCATGAATCATCTGACACTGACACTTTGTCTTTTGATCCTCTGGGGTCTTGCTTACATTTTCTCTTATTATAAGAAACCCAAGAGAAGGGGATGATGAGTCTGTCTGCACGAACGTGAGTTCAGGCTCCTCTTGCCTGAGAAATCCTTTTTTCCCCCGCTGCCACCAGTGCTGTTGAGTGTAATTGATGGTGCCGTGGGCTGAAGACGTCTCCTTGCTAAAGATGTTCTGAGAAGTCCCCATATGTGAGAGGTTCTCTGGACCAATGGTGGCAATGCCTCATGAGTTACTAACTGGCCATGACGAGCTCTGAGACCTCAGCTTTATTCGTGGGTAATCAAGAAGCTGTAGCTGACCAGGCTTGTGAATAATGTGAGGGTGGACAGAGGGATGTGGAGACACTGCCATAGGGATGGACAGGGCTTTGGACTGCATCCAATGGAAAGACTGAAGCAAACTCAATCCGGCATAGGGAATAGATTTATGTTCCTGGGCCCAAGGCCAGGACATGCTGAATGCATCCCAGAAGTGTTGTACTACTTAGTTCACATGCCTTTTGCAGGGTTAAGAGAAGTTTGCCCTTCAGGGTTGCTCTCCTTGATTCATCCATTAAGTAGTGTTGCGGGGTGGAGGCGGGGGGGGAGAGCTACTAACATGTTGTTTTAGCTTGAAGGAAGTGACCTCTGCTGCCATACGTGGCACTGAGGATTGTCATCCACATTTTTGAGTCTCTTAAGTAGTTGAGGCTTCCTCTCTTCTTCACCCTGAGGTGAGCAACACATGGTCTTGCTTTTCCAGGAGTGCAGTTGAACTGAGATGTGAGGGGGGTTTTTGGTTTGAGGGCTTTTATTCCTGGCATCTGCCAGCAGTGCTATGAGGTGGTGATTGGCAAGGGACAGCCCTGAGATATTCCTCTGCCTCCCAATGACACCCATTCCTGAGCACCAAACTGGGAACAGGAGCAGACCTTTGCTGGGAAACTGCCTTGTGCATTCCTGCAGGCTTTTCTAAAGCCTGTGAAAGTCCCACAGATACCTTTCCATTGATAGGAGTTGCTAAAGATAAGCTCCACAAGCATTAGTTAGGAGTTGGTGGGGCTGTGTTGGACTATCTTGTCCTACTGGCAACAGCACAAATGCTGTTGCTGTGATGGACAAATGGTAATGGTTTTATGAAGGGTACTAAAGTATATCTGAAGGTCTCAAGGAGAAGATCATTGATTTTAATCAGTAAGTGACTGTTGGTTTGAGTCACTCCAGGCATAATTGCTGGAGTGCGTTATCTAGGAAGAAAAAATTAAACCAGTATTTTAAGGGTAGGGGGAGGCAATTTAAACCTGCTTGTTTTCATGTTTAGGAACCTGTTTGTGTGTTAAGAGTGATTATCCCCAGTTCCGGAGAGCATCCCATTATAGGCATCTTCCACCCCACCACTGTGCTGCTCTGTTAGATGTCTTCCATCACCCATTCCCCTTGCCCTGCTCCTCTGTGGCAAGGCAGCCTCGCAGGGGCTGGGATATCCTGAGGGATCTTCCTGTAGCAACAGGCTCTATGTCAGCCCAGGGAGCTCAAAACACCCTCACAGACTGCAGCCATTTAGTTATTTATATGTGATATTTCTCACACATAAGGTACGAGGCTAGTAATGGCTTTACTTATAACCTTTATGCAGGTTAAAATGATGTCCCTATAAGCCAGGTGTCTGTCAGTCTTCTCTATGTACTCAGATTTGAGTTTCTTCTTCAATTTGCTACTCAGCAGATGTCTTTGAGGGGGTATAAGAATAACTCGTGCTATATGAAGCTAATAACGATTCATCCTGGAGGAGAAGCAGCAGTGCTGGCTTACAGGGCAATATACTTGCTCTAGGACTGATGGGTCTGAGAACATGTGTTTTGCTGCTGCTTTTTTCCTTTGACACTATGCACAGTTGGGTTTTTTTTCCTCTTCTGTTTGGCAATCTCTGCCCTAAGGTATCAGGGTTTTCCTCTGCCAAACAGCCCCTCAACTGCGTTGTGGTTTGGCTGGGTGGATGGACCCTCCGCAAACCTGAGAGCCTGTCTGATAGATGTGGGTTTCAGGATCAGGACCATCTGGAGTGCAATGAAAAGAAATCTGCCATTGCATCCAACCAGGGAATCCAGCTTTGCTTGGAAAAGCACTGTGGGATTCTTGTTTCTTCTTCGGAGCCAGTGTGTAAGCCACTTGAGAGAATACGGAGTAAACGTGTATGGTTGGATCAGGCAGGCTTTGTAGTAAAGAGGGAATTTATTAGAAAGTATTCAGAGAATAAAAAACATGACTGAGAATTCCTGGGTTCCTGCCCACAGATTATGAGTTCATGATTTAGCTGGGTAAATCTCTGTGCCTTAGTTTCCCCTTTGGGATGGAGTGTCATCTCCAGCCCTCCTTCCCTGCTCTTATCTTGAAACATGAAAATGCTATAACCAAAGAGCTATGTTAATCATTTCTGCAAGCCTTCCATCATATGTCACTCCATGCGCTTGCCTGACTCTTGCTGAAAGCTTTGTTGATTGCTAAGTGGCTGTTACTGTCAGGGTGGAGATTTAGGGAGATCCCTGTGGGGTCAGGGTCTCAGTGAGGGGTTGTTCCCCACATGGTATCTTTTTGCCTTCTGCTTGGATGTGTTTCCCTGTGGCTGCTTCCGAGCACCTCCAGCTCTGAGGATGGAGAAGGCACGTTTTCAGCAGGAGCACATAAAAATGAATGGGTCTGAAAGCAGGTACGTCATTTGAATGCTACCAAAGAGATATTGTTCTGCAGCTTTGAGTTATTGTTGCTTTAAATGATGGTAGTACTGGCACCTTGGTTGTAAACCCCACTGATTTTTATTATGACTAATTGAGGTCTGCCCTGGGCAGGGGAGATGCAGCACTGACCCTGGCTCCCTCCCAGGAGCATCTCCTCTCCACCAAGGGTTCCCTGCAGGAATGAAAACCACCAACCTTTTGTGCCAAACACAAGCCTCTTTTGGGGCTGTTTCCTAAGGAGGAAAGTTCTTTCTTGTGCTGATATGAGACCAGATGTAGCTGAAGATGACTTCTTGGTTGTACTTTCCTGAGCAATGACAGCTTGAGGTATGGGGACTTCCCAGTCTTGGCAAGTAGAAACTGTCTCAGAGCACTTTGCTAGGTGAGACTTGCAGTGAGGTTTAAAGAAAAATGCATGGTGAGAGCACTGGATTTTTGGGTTTTGAAGCAAAGATAAAGTTAAATAGGGATAGAAACTGTTCTCCCTGCTGCTTGCTTGAGCAGAGAAGTTTATCACTATCTGAGCTCACCAGACTTGCCTATGATCTTCCCAGCCAAAGGAGGAGGGTGATGACTTTTTCTATTTCCATGCTAAGAGAAGTCAATGGTGAGTTCCCTGCTCTCTTCACCTGGTTGAAGTAAAGTCTTCCCTGGTGCAAGGTCCCGTAACACACAGTGGGACTCCAGGCATCCTTTGGCAGGCTCTGTCTGCATCTCCCCTTCCTGCCTCTCCAGCCTCAGCAAGAAACTGCCTTAAGAAGTGCTTCTGAGGTTGGTTGTCTTGCCAAAACCTTTTGTCACCAGGACACTGAGATGGCAAATGGAGCAACGTGTGATTTGGGGAGTGGTGTTGAAGGAGGCCTTCCCCTTCTTTCCTTCTCCAGGGGATCTAGGCTGAACCCCCCATTATCTCCTTTCCTGTGGATTATCGGAAACTTGTTTGTGTGCTCCCTAAGCCCCATCTCTTGGGCTTCAACTGCTTTTGGAAGCTGTGAGTCATCAATGGCAAAGTGTGGGAGCTGTATTTGGGATTTGATGGTAAAGATACAAGAATCGGAGGATTTTTTTGCATTTGAGTTATTCCTGAAGCTTGGAGCAGTGAGGAGTTTTCTTCATTCATGCTTCCAAAAGGAACTGTATAGGTCTTTGTATGGCTGCATATTAATTCCTTTAGTGCATCTACTCCTATTTCATCCATAAAACAAACATACTCTAATAAGTGTTTTCTCTGGTGACATTCAATAATGCATTCTCCTATGAACATGTTGAAATATATCCATAAATTCTAAGCAGACTGTTAGTCAGGGTTGGCTTTAATGTTCGAATCTCTGTCCAGTGCTGTAAAACCTAACAAGTGCTTTGGGGAAGCAGTCTGGGGCTATTTTTGCTTTCAGTGTGAATGTTTTCTTAGTACCCCTAATTTAAATAATCAAATTGAAGCTGCTTGCGTTTCCTAAGTAGGGAAGTAGTTTTGATGGATGGCATGCTGTGATAGGAAGAGATTAAAGTAGCAAATGCTTGCTTTAATGATGTAGTGAGATACAGTTTGCAGATATTCCCTATAATTTAGGGTTCGATAAAAGTCTTTCTAGGTTTATAGTGCATTCTTTTAGTCTCATTTCCCATTATCTCATTGTGGTAGAGGGACTATAACTTATTAAATGAGGAACTGGAGTTTAATTTATTATGGGTAACTCTCTTAAAACCTACTTTCATGTACAGATGGGCTGTAGCACTTTTAAGTGACTGGTGGCCAGAGTGATCTATTTATTTTTGTTACTGCTTGATAGAGAAGAATTTTTCCCCAGGGACATAGTACTGCACAACTGACCTATTGCATTAAATAAATTCTCTGCTTTCCTTTGGAGTAAGCAAACCAGTCTATTCCCAGAGCAATTAGGGATGTGTGCCCCTTCCCCTTGCTGATTCATACCACATTGGTACAAAGTCTGTAAATAAACAGAGCTGAATTCTTACCTATTTTACATGGGAGGGATGGGCGTTTGGCTGGCTGAGGGTGATGTGATCCATTCAAACTGTTGCAACTGTGCTTAAGAATTGCCTTGACTTCATGGAAAAGGCTTGGAGAGGAGTCTGGAGGCACCAGGGGCTGGAGAGGTGACTGCAGCCTGAAATAGAATCATAGAATAGTTAGGGTTGGAAAGGACCTTAAGATCATCCAGTTCCAACCCCTCTGCCTTTGGCAGGGACACCACATGCTAAACCATGTCACCCAAGGCTCTGTCCAACCTGGCCTTGAACACTGCCAGGGATGGAGCATTCACAACTTCCTTGG
>JANHGB010060414.1:0-11831 GCA_026283785.1 Coracopsis vasa
AGTCTTGTAGGATGAGAATGAATTTTTTTTCCAATAATGCATGTGGCTGCATTTGTGTGTGTTTTAGTTTATATCTAGCAGTCAAAATACACCATGAAAAGGACCACAAATTACTTGGTTATCACACTGAAATAAGATAATGTTGGTACATGCAAATGCTATGGGAACACCCTCTCCCTCTGCCAGGAGAAACTGTGTAATTGTGCAGTGGCACATGCAGGGCTGGCAGGGGGTGCACAGTTGGAAAGCAAGAAGGAGCAGGTAGAGAAGGAAATACAGGGAGGAAAAGAAGGAATGGACTGTGTTTAACGAGTATAACACAATCAAAAAAGAAATGGGGCCACAGAGTCAAACACCATGTCCCTGGAGCTTGAAAATGTGGGTGAGGGCCCACAGAGATTCCCCAAAACTGAGAAAGAAGATGGTATAAAGACAGGAAGTCTCTAAAGGAGGAAGAGAAGGGGAAGCAGCAAATGGAAAGGCATGGGAGAAATGCGTGTTGAAGCTGCCTTCAGTAACTTCAGTGAGCTCAGGCAACAGAAGCTCTGCACAGCTCACTGGTATTTAATAAAAATAACTCTTAGGGCAAAATCACTAACAATTCAAAAGTGTCAGTGAGAAGTGAGTACAGGCACTGTGTACCAACAGACCTCTGGGTCCCAAAGTAGAAGAGCTCTCTTCAATGGAAGCACTTCAGTACTGCCAGTCATGGAAGAGCACATGGAAGTGCTCATGCTACATAACCAGAAATCAAGAATGTAGGAAAGATAAATAGGTCATAGAATCATTTAGGTTGGAAAAGACTTTTAAAATCTTCAAATCCAACATTAAACCTAACACTGCCAAGTCCACCACTAAACCATGTCCCCAAGTGCCACACACAGATAAACGTGCAAACACACATCCACGCCTGCAGTAAATCCCCAGCAAAGATTTCTCCTAATGCCATGACAAATGATCTGACTCACACTGCATTCTGCCTTCCCTCAGGCAAGAAGTAAAGCTATAGGTCAAAGTTTGGGACCACAGAGCTAAAAAGAGAATAAAGAGATCCAGGTCTGGCTGATTAAAGCTCCCCTGTAGCTCCTTCACTAATCCAAACCTAAGAGTTCCCTCTTCCCTTTGAATTTACTTTCGCTGCTGTGATGCAGAGAAAAATCTACCATTCCCTTAGTAACTAAAGCACCCTAGCACCCTCATCTTCTTTCCTTTCTGTGTGTTGATAAGAACCTGAGCATCAGTTCTCTCTCCTTTAGCCCAGCAAGCTCAGTCTTGTTTTTTGAGTACCTCAATTTGGCATTAGTACATTTCTAACATCAACTTCATCTTTCAGATTAATCTTTAAAAGATCTCTGCTGCGTAGAATAAGTTCGGAGGGAATGAAATAGAGGATTGAGGGTCATTTGTATGACTGATATCTGATGCTTTCAAAGTTAGCAGACATTCAAACCACAAGACCTTCACGATGAATTATGTTGTTTCTACTTAGGCATGAGCATAGGCGTGCTGGTGGGATCCCCAGTTAGCTGCATACTGGCATACATACTGGCTGTCTGCTGCTATGTTTTTTACTATTGTAATTAATGCTAATAATGGTAATAAAAATATTATCTAGCCCTAGGTAGAGCTCTCAATTAGTAGATCTCAAAATACTTTCCAGGAACCATTAACTAACTCCTCAGTTTGCCATCAGAACAAATGGGACTAACTAAAGAGCCATTTACTTTTTAATGTGCATCACTGACTGACACTAATAGGGCTGACAGTGGCCTTTATCCATGTATGTGACCACAATTACTTATTGTTGTTGTCTGAAGTGCTGCCATATACTAGGAATTTCAAAATCTCAAATACATTTAAATAAGCTGCCTACCAGAAGAATCATAAGGGGGATCAGCATATGAATTCTTTAGGGACATAATTTAGTCAGTGAAATGTTTCAGTCAGTTTTTCCTGGGTTTTTTTCTTTTATTCCCAACTTGCAAATGGAAACTTTCCATGATTATCAAACTACTTTCTTACCACGTGTTTTTGTTTAAAAGGTTCAGCATATAATTAGCCAGTGTCTGATACAAAACCAATGGTAACTCTGGATTTGGGCATCTATGCACCAGTCCTGACAGCTCTGCTTAGTATGGAGCATCAAGCAGAGTATCAATGCCCAGCTCAAACAGATAGTTTGATTCCCTCTAATATGATCTCCTAAGAAAAGTAATCTGCTGAACTATAAGGCTAGCTGGATGCAGCTGCATGGGTTTGAAGCTAGTGAGTTTTTTTTAATGTGAGTTAGTATGTTAAGGTACTGGAACAGTTTCAACAGTCTTACCTCTTGTTCCTTTTATTATGAGCATGGGCAGGGGATATAACGCCATCAAAATGAGTTAGAAGACTGTTAGTTTTATATATCTGCACTGTAACATTATCTGCTGGAAACATGCTGCCAAGCAGAATAGTAAATTAACTAATGTATTAAAATTTGCAGGATTATTCCTAGAATTTTCATTTCTGTTTTATAGTCAAGTAAAAATTTGTATTTATTATATGATGATCATATATCATAAGCAGTAATTATATTTTTAATTAACAATTGAAAAGTTAATTATACATTGCAGGGTTCAGAACAGAGTGGTATAGCTTAAGAACCATGCCGTTATATGACTCGTGTTTCATACTATAAAAACTTTTACTGAATATAGGGGTTATAAAATTTACCCTGTGAATAATGTAAAAATTATCACAGGTTGCTAATTCAGTCACTGCAAATGAAAAAACTAGTCCTTTTACAAGGAAGGGGTAATAATAAATGTTCAGTTTTGTGTGCAGCTGGACTCAAATGTGGTTGAGATCTGTGGCCAAGTACTCAAAGTGTCTTTTACTTCCAAAAATAAATAAATTTTACACCCTACTCATTACAGCTATTTCCAGCATTATCTTGAGCTTTGGGTGTAAAAGTGCATTGGAATATCTGTTCTGAGCTATGAGTCTGTGAAACAGTACGAGTGAGACTCGTGCAGACTCATCACAAGGCCCAACAGCGACCTATAGCTCTCATGTCAGCAGAAAACATTACTGATAATCAATAACAAAAGTTAGAACTGCATAGTTCTGGAACATGAAGGTGTGTAAGTGGTCTCTTTGCATGCTTTTCATGGACACACTAAGACAGCCAAATTACTTCTTTCTGCTTTATATTTTTTGAATTGCAATACTGTGTGTGCCATAAATGTGAATGTTTCCCCTAAATCCCTGTGCTAAAATTTCCCCCTTGATACCTCTCATGATTATGCAGAAGTGTCACATTGAACTAAATGAAATACAGTAAAATCATCATCATATAAAGGAAACGTTGGGATAGGTAGCAAATATATAATTTTTTCCTCATGGACATGTTCTGGTTCTTGTTAACAATAGAGTTGCATACTACATGCTATGTTTTGAGGGGTTTTAGATTGAAACAGCCCATTACTAGTAGTTTGTTCATTCACTTAGCATTATGGAAACCGTAATTCTATTTGTATGATTCACCCTCTTATGTATGCTAAATATTGACAGCAGCTGCATTTAGCAAATTTCATTGCTTCCTCGCAGTTCCTGAAGTATAGGAAAGCACTGTGCATATTTAGGCCTGCAAATGTTTACAGGCTTCTTTTCTTTTATCAGCCAAGGGCAGTTAATCCCTGGAGGAGAGAAGATGCAACATGTTTTTAGTTTGCTGTTCTCAGGCACAAACATGATTTTCTCTAATTCTCCTCCATTCCTTCCTAAAGCAAATAACTGGTTGTCTGCTTCCTTTTCCCCAGTGGCTCTGCTATTTCAGGCTGCTTGTCTGAATCTCCTTGAGGAACGCCTTTTCTTCCAGTCAGACTTCAAAAGAGAAGTATCAAGGGAGCAATGGCTGTCACTGTGTAAGTAAAGATTACTTTTTCATTTAGCATCTCCCTCATGTTTTTTCCATACACTGAATTTTTTCAAAATCTCAGCTTCCTCTTTATTTTGAATAAAATCTTTATCTTCTCTCTATTTTTCTGCAGCTGCATGGAGGAAGAAGTTTGATGGGAGCACAGAGCCATGATGATTACTGAGGGACTGTTTGAGGAAGGAAGAAGTTAGAGATGATGTTTCTAGCACAAAGAGGCTGTTGTTGGCAGAAGTTTGAAGCAAGGTCCTGAGGGACACACTTCTGTTAGGAGAAGTGCTTTGGGGAAGAAGAGACAATTTAGGGTGGGATTTTAAGAAATGGAAGAAACAGAGTGAAAGAAGAGGAGAATACAGTGGTGAAACCCTCTGTGGTGTGAAGAGGAGATGTTAAATACAATCCAGGTCCTGAGACATAAGCATTTATTGCTATTTGAGCTACTCTGGCACTTTAGGCATCTTCATGGAGCTGGCAGCTAAACTACAGGGTGCAAGTGAGCTTTCCTGAACTTGCAAGTGAATATTCCTAAGGAAATTTCAAAGGAAAGTAGATCCCTATGTGTCTTTGATTTAATTATCCCTTGTATATTTAGCAAGACATAGAAATTAGGGAGGAATAAGGACTGATCTGAAAGGAAAGCATGAAAAAGGTTATTACAGAAAATGGTAAAAGGAAAGCATGAAAAAGCTTATTACAGAAAATGGTAAAAGCAAAGCAGAAAAAGAAAGGAAGACTTGACAGGTCATATAAAAGAGAGAAAACATGCTGAAGAGTGGAAAAAATTGAGAAGGAAGTGGTCTCTGGGGTAACAGTAAACAAGCAGAAAACTGCAATGCTGCTTAAAAGTTTAAGCTGCATACTCTGCTAGTAAGGTACTGGCAGACATTTAGTACACAAGTCAGGTTAAACTTCAAAAATATCCATGTCCCGCATTGGTTTAACACAGCTATTATTCTGCAGTGTCAGACATCTGTGGGTATATAGAATCAGTCTATGGAGATTCACATGATACATTTTTTTAAAAAAAAAAAAAAGTTATTACTTTTATTATTTTCTAAATTAAAATCTAAACCTAAGGCCATTCCATAAATGAAAAACAACGGACCTTCCTGAGTCCCTGTAGCATGATTGCATGTTACAAGTGACCAAATATCTGGCCTCCTATACTATATACTCAAGAATGTCTCTAGAGTGTCAGAAAAAGTAAGATAGTGTTGTGTGTCAAATTTAAAAAGAAAGGCCACTGCCCACACTTAGTTCACATTTCTTTACTTTTTTATTCACCTCTCAATCTTGAGAGAATATGAAAAAGAGAAAAATATTTTTAAAAGAAAGAGCAAAAAAGTACAAAATTAAAGGGAAAAAAGAAGAAAGTGAATGGAAAGGAAGAAATGTAAAAGCAGGGAAGGACAACAGGAAAGAAAACAGTCCATTGCAATGAGCATTTTTGTGGTGGAGAATGACTGTATGGTTGAACACAAATATTTATCTTGTCAATAGGAGCCAAAGGATCTAAGGCACAAGATATAAATGTGTTGGCTTGGTGATTTCTCTATTCATGCATAAGGGGATAATAGGCCTGCTATGAATCACAGAATTTCAAATTTAGAATAAAATTAATTTTCATCTGTTCTTGTAGAGACAATGCTGGATATTCCAGAATGTATTTTTCTGTTGTAATATCCATTTTCATGTTTTTCTGACAGAAGATTTACAGGAATGCAGGTGAAAGATTTGGGTTTAATATCGTACAGGTTTTCTTTTGGAATGTTTTTTACACACAGTAGTATACATTTTGAAACTGCTTTCTAAGGCCTAAAATATTCCAAATAGCCAAAGTATAAAATACTGTGTTTCCAATATCATCCTTTTCTTTTATAGCATTATTCCTCCACTCTCATTCCTGAAAGGGTTTTCTGTATGTTTCACTTTCATCCTCTGAGCAATCTCACTGAAGATGATGGGATTCTTTGTACATGCACCACACATCAAAATCTCATCCTAATTTTGGCCATGCTGATCATGGAAACTACAGGAAATTGGTATGGCATTTTCCTACTCAACTGAAATTCAGGCAGAGCATAAGTAGAGTTTGAGGGCTGAAAGACAAGGTCAGCCTCTGAAGCACATACTTTGCCTACGTCTAAATCCACCTTCCTTGGCAGATGGTAACAGCAAGCAAATGAAGGATCACAGAGAGTCTTTTCCCCTAGCAGAAGGAAAGGGAAAAGAAGACAGTGCAAGGGAAACAGCGCCATCCTCTCATCATAGATCAACTGGGCATGGCTTGAGCCAGTGTGCATAGCACTGCCTGGGAGTGAGAGAAGATAAACTTCAGATAAAAGAAGAGAGTCATTCACGTGGTCATGTCCGAAAGACCCAAACCTGAAACTGCTATATTTCCAGCTGGAAGCAAGAACTGCAGTGGTGTGTTCAGATCCAGGCCTGAATTCAATATTTTTTCCCTGTGATGTCCATTTGAATGTTCAATTCAGACCCTGCTTTAGATCTTTTGATAAAGAACTTAATAGCAACTCTGTCTGAAAAGACAATGAAAAAAAAGTAAAGATGGCAACTAATTCAGCCTAACTTTTTTTTTATTGCCAAGCAGCATTTACCAATTTCATCACTGCACTCACTGCTAGTGAACATAGTAATTTTTTTCTATTAATAGTGTTATTTTATTCTATTAATATTTATGGACCATGCCTGGTTCACCTTTTTTATATCTTAGCATTCATTTGACGTTAGATTAGCACAGAAATGCTAATAAAGTTTCCTAGATAATCTCTGACTCTTCCGTGGGAACAAGGAGGTACTCATAATGGGAGATTCTAAAGGGCTTATTTTTCAGTGGCCCCAAGTTGTCCATCCTAGTATTAAGTCTGAACAAAATGCTGATGTAGAGAAAGGCAAAATATGAGCTTATTGCAACCCCTAATGTCTAACCAAGAAACCAAAATTCCCTAAATATAAATGGTTCTGTTTAAGGCACATTAGTAGGCAAGATATTGCACCTAGCATCAACCTAGCTCTGGTGACAACTTGACATGAAATCCTGAATTCATAAGATTGTTCTACTGTACCTTTGTCCTTTTTTTTAAACTGCAAATCAGCTGCGGCAACTACAAAGTGTTATGTAGTATATGGTGCCTGACAAAATGAGAGTTCTACTTCCTGTGAGACCTGTAAATGCAGGAATAAAAATACTAAAGAAGGGTGTCTATAGCACTCAACTGTATGACCCTAATCTAGCCTATGAGGCTACTCCTTTAGTCAGTAAATCACTGTTCATCTGAACTGCCTATGGCTCTAGATTGATAGGCAAGTGTTATAAGTGTTCAGCTAAGTCTGGTGCCTATTGCTCAGAAAGGTAATATCCTCTCAAGTGAAATGCATCCCACTTGGAGGATCCCATGGGCCTGAGTTGAACCAAATCAAAAGTAAAATAGGAAAAATTCAGTTCAGCTGTTGACTTCTTATTATACTTCTCACAGAGGAGGAAGAGTGAGAAAAAAGATATAGCAATATAGTCTCTAATTCAGAATAAATGAGAACCACCCACAGATCTGGCAAAACAATGACTGTAGCGTACAGTCATTTGACTTCTGTAAATAGCACCCTTGGTGCCAGCAGAACCACTGCCCAGGAACACGGGCAAGTTTTTCTGGTTTTAAAAGATCATGATTTCTCCAAGTAATTAAAGTAACATTAATTCTTGACAAATTAAAGTTTCTTCTAAATAATATTCATATTTTTAGTTTGTTTATAAGCTTTTCCTTGTCGCCAGGGTGTATGGGGCAATATGTCTGTCAGTGTGCCACTCTGCAAAGAACAATAGCTGAATAACTATGACAAAGAACTGTCTGATTAGTCTACATTTTTCAAAGAATAATTGCCTGTCAACCAGTTAAACCATCTGTCTGGAAACATATTTCCTAGGGCCGCAATTGAAATTACAGGTATGCTCATGTGGATCCCTGATAACATAAATCTTTCTCAGAAGCTGTCCTGTTTCTGTTGTTTTATAGAAAAGTATGTTTTCAGGGCTATTTTATATTTGACGAGTAGTGCATAAAATTAAGGAAACTTGAAGGGTTTTCAGGGTTCCAGCAATAATACTGTGCAACTAATGTACAGTAGTTCATTTCAAATAACAAGGCCGATGACTTCTTTTATGGCAAATGGCAAATGTTCCTCATTTAGAACAGTTTAAAACACTGCTGTTAGTTTTGTTTTGTTTTTTTTTTTTTCTTTTCTTCTTTTTCTCACTTCTTTTCCAGAAGACATAAAGCACATGCAGTAACAGTGGCATGAACAGAATAGCATGAGGAGCAAAAGGGATTGAATATTAATGCTGTCACTCCAGGTAAAGATGGAAGCTATTTTTGGATCTTCCTTTTCAACTGTGCTTCAATCAATAATGTATTCATTACCAGACTCCATGGGGACTTTTGCTCAGTAAAACTTACTCAGTTTGTAGTGGTACAGAGGTAAAAGTACCTTAGAAAACATAAAGCGTATTTCAATAAATATTACTATCTTTAGCAACGCTCAGAGGAGGTATTTCCCAATACCTCATTATGTATCATATCTTCTTATTCTAACAGTAATCAGGCACCAGGGAAGGAACAGACCTGAAACTGGGATGAAGAACTAAATTAGAGATGTTGCATACTTGTTTTGTTCTAGTTATATCCCTGAAAATGAATCAAGTATGATGTAATCAAGAACATAACAGAGAACTCTGCTTATTTATTGGGCATTGGTTTTTATATGACTTAGATTTGCATAGCTTGGCTCTTCATGTAGTGCAATTTGTATGCTGTGATTTACAAATCACTCTGAGTTAATTTCTATTTTTGTTAAGGCCAAGGTTTTACAGCCTTCAAGTTTACAAACTGAGGATATTTGCATGTTCAAATTTACCAGGACTATCAGTAATGGAGCTCTCTACTAAATGTTTATTCTCTTGTCATTATTACTCAAAGCACTATGATATTTAACCAAAGGCTACTAACATTTGCTAGGAAAAAGTAAGGTGTTTCTGCTTTAGCAGAGAAAGGCTAATTGCCATGTTTGGCTTTCCAATATATATAAGCAGAAATAAAAATTTCTTCTCATTTTAGTATGCTTTTGAAGCACAGACCTATTCTGAAGATTACACACTAGAAGCCAAAAACACTCTTGGTTTTGCCATCTGAAGTGGCAGACATCACCTGTGGGAGTTTTGTGTTCATTCACCATTCATTCCTGGAAATCTCAGCGTCAACCTTCAGGAGTATTTCTGTCACTGTCTGTGAAGGAAGAGTCCTGATTTTCTTTCAGATTTTCACTATACAAAAGATACCACAGATGGTATTACACATTGGAAAAAAAATGCACTAAGCTTAATAAAATTAGTAATTATCCTACTGTAAGACCTTACATGAACATTTGTCAAAATACTATGTTCATTTCTTTTGAAAAAAAAATATGAACAACTTTAAATATTGCTTTTTAAACGCATTTAAGTTTTCTCTTAGCTTCAAAAATTTCAAAAAATACCCCTTTAGTTGCATGTATACAGTATAGCATTATAATTACTCTTAATTGAGAACTATTCTAGGAAATGCTTTGTAGTTGTTTATATATGTTTATCATGTGCAAGATCATTCAAAACATAATTTAATAATAATGAATGGTCTGTGGGAAGAAAACATAATATTTAGTTAGCAATAGTGAAATAACTTATTTCCACTATTCCTATAATACTCATTACTGACTAGTAAATTATTAGACCCAATTTGAACTCTCTTTTCTGGATTTCAAGAGAATAATAAAGTATTGCTCAGTAAACATCAGTCTGCTTCACACTTTATTTATCAGTATTTTGCAATTAATTTAATTTACTTCAAGATAAATGGGTATGAAATTCAGAAGAAAGCATCTTTTCCCTACCTTCACCTTTCATTTTAGCTTTTAGGGCAGTATTTTGGCTACTGGTTGCCTGGCCTGGCCCATAAAACCTTCCAGAGGAAAGTATTTTGTAGAACCTTGCCCAGCCACCTCAGGAAGCTGATCCTCAGAATCAAGTTCCTGGCTCTGCCAAGACACTTCCCCAGCTGTCTCCAAAAGGTGTCAAAAACAAATGCCTCCTTTTCTCAGACTTTGCTGTATTCATATCAGCTCTCACTTAAATCAATCCAGACTTCAATATATGCTGTTTGGTTAAGGTTGAGTGCTTTTCCAAACAAGAGCAGGGTTTTTATTATATGATAATAGCCCTTTTTACTCTCCAGACAATTGATACAAAAGGATTTAGAAAGGTTGTTTATTATTTTGAACTAAGCAAGTTTTCTTCCATAGAAAGCCATGAAAAGGATCAACTTTGCTTGGCAATATATTCATTTTTAGAAGGCATGTTGCTACCAAGAAGATAAATGACATAGGCAATCTGTGTCAAAGCTATTTCCTTCCTGGGGCTATAACACTAGGCAGTCTCTATATTGCCAAATAAAATAGGTCACATTATGCCATGTGTATAAAAATGTTAACAAAGAAGAAACTTCCAAGGAAGGCCTCATAAAGACTGCAGGAGAAAAATGCATTATTCCTTTACAGTGACAGAAACTAGAACCCCCTTTGGAGCTCTGTGTGAAGCGCTGAACTCATTTACACTTGAATCCGATTATGAGAATTGATGGAATAGTGAAAGTGGTGACACAAATTTTCTCTCACAGTTGAAAGTATCACAATTATTTATAAGATGTTGCAGAGTTCCCCTCCAGACCCATTGCACACTTACTGCTAATCTATTACTAGAGAGTTTGCTTTTCTTTTTCTGTGCTCATTCCCCCAAACTAATAAAATTTCTTCGAAAACTTACTTAGACCGCAGTTCTTGATTTAGAGCCATTACCACAGATATTTTCAAGGCTCTGTCAGCACTGTAATTGCAAACTCCAAGCTTCATTTACGTTAAGCAAAAATCCAGCACTTAGGTTCCTTTGTCATTTATCAGCTTGCATGCTGAGTTACAGTTCTTTGTAGATGGGTACTCACTCATCAAGTTGTCAGCACAGAACCATGGATATTAACTGAGCAGGGATTTATCTGTGAAGCATACCATCAAACCAAGGAGTAAAATAGTATAACTTTTGTTTAAAAAGGTGTACTATTCAATTAAACACTTCTTAATGAGACAAATTCACTTTTCTGAGCAAAGTATGAAAGTATGAGAAAATTAGATCATTTTTCTCCTTATTATGCATTTTCTTCTTTTCTAACTTTAACAGTTCTGATGAGAGCTGTCCTTGTCTCTTTGCCTCCTGTGGTTATTTCTTTTATGAAAATTATAAACCTTAACCTGAACTTCTTCCAGACTGAACTCTTCATTGCATTACTCTATTCTTCACAAGCCAAATTTTCAAGAGAATGTATGATTCTCCTGTACCAGTCTTATTGACCTAACTAGGTATGGACCATGCTTACAGAGCACAAGCTATACCCAGCTTGTATATGTTGTGGCTGAGGACAGATCTGCAGATCTATTCCTAAGTATTCTCTTTACACCAGAGAAGACCAGAATTAAAGACTAACTTCACAGTAAGTTGGCATCCCTATGCCACATCTTCAGGCAAGAATCTGAACTGAATCAGACAGGTGCCCTACAACTGCTGCCACTCTGTATGTTTCCAGCCATGGGGAGCAGAGGTTGCCCTCATCTTTCGTGCCCAATCATGCTTCAGGAGACCTCCCGATGTTCCAGCTGGGCTCCAGAGCATCACCACTCCTGGGTTACCCACTTGATCACAAGGCTGACAACAGCCCTGTACTCAGATCAACACAGTTTGTAGCCTTTAGATGTCATTGAGCTAGGAATATGGCCAAATTTTAAGACACTACCAAAAGGAAAAACCTATAAACAAATTGCT
>JANHGB010060416.1:0-56357 GCA_026283785.1 Coracopsis vasa
TGGTAGCTTCTCGCAGAAGACCAACAGCGCAAAGGAATTTTGAAGGCTGGAAATCTTTTAATTAACATCCCAGGGACAGTGGGAAGTCCCTGAGAGTCATTTAATAACCAACAGCAAGATTAGAGCCAGGAGGCAAAATAACCAGACTGGAGCTGAGCATCACCTTTGAGCCATCTCCCTAGAAGAGACAAGGCAGGTACACGTGGCTCCAAAGGGGTATGATCTGGTTTTCTCTTGCTGGCAAGGAGACCATCTGCACAACTCAGAATCAGGGTGGTCAAGGACTGGAGTTATCCCAGGACATAGCCCCTATCTCCCTAAATCCTGAAACCTCAAAGACAGGAACATCAGATACTTGTCCTGCACATGCCACCAAAGCAGGAGCTTCCACCAAAACTAAAACCTGCAATTAAGAGTATGTGACTTGGGATACCCTGTATGCACGAGCCTGTATATCCCTCATTGGTGGAATCACACTCCTTGAGCACCTCAAAGACTACCATACAGCTTATCCTTCCACAGCTGGAACTTGCAGGCTATACCTGGGGTTCACAGGGGCTACTGTGTAGGAGATGCCTGCACATAACTGAGGTTTCAGCTCAAGACCAGGTTTTGCAAACACACCCTGCTATAAACATCATGTTCAAGCATTTTTATCTGGAGTTATTTTTCCCTCCCTCGTGAAATTCTTTGGTAGAAAACTTCAGACTAAAAATGGAGTTTTCCATTTTTTGCTGTGCCAGAAAACATATAAACCAGTGCTCTCTTCCTGCATACATATGTTTGATGTCAAAACGACAGCGCAGGTCATCCTTTAAAAAGGCACTTCAAATACCAATACTCCCTGTCATCTTAGCTTTCCATCAGAAAATGACAGTCTCCCACTTCAAAACAAGATCTAATGAAACCACATTTATCCCCATCTTGCTGTAATCACATTAGACAGTTCTACCAATTTAACTTTATTGGTTTCTTAACTGTCTGAAAAAGCACATACAGACCAACCCGACATGTTTCACTACACAGAAACAGCCACCTGCAGTATCCTTTCGAAAACAGCATCCGATGGTCAATAAAGAGCCTTCTGTTTGGTTTCAGACTCCCTGCTAAGATCTCATTTTCTTTAAGAGATTTGTGCAGCTTTTGAACGCATCAGATTTCATTTAAGCCAAAATCTGCAACATGTGCTTGGCCATTAGAGGCACAACTGATGGTACTCTTAGGCTTATCAGAGTAGGAGCGCTTACCCCTAGGAGAATATGAACACGTATGAGACTGTTGTTGTAAACTGCTGTCTAGCCACCTAAATGATGTGCACACTTAGTCCAACAGAGAGGGAGAGGCAGGAACATGGGCACGTCTAGGGCAGAGCCTACTGCAACACCAGGGATTCAGTTTTACCGTGTTTTTTCATCCCAAAATGCTGTTTTTCAGTAGCACATCAGCTGGATGTAATTAACCTTTACAAGATCCCGCTGCTTACTACAACCACAAACCAAGCTTGTTCCCCACGTCGCCTCCGAGATTTCCCTGGAGAAGCAATAGGGGTCTCCCAGAGAAAGCTGGCCTTATTCCAGGTACTGCCAATTTAGCAAAGAGAGCAGCAGGAGCAGCCAATTTATTTCCTGCCTGGGTGAAAACCTCAGCCAGACCCTGTTGAATTGCTGTGCCTTTTCCCCATGGCTGATGTCTGTGCTAGATGTGTGTGTAGACAGGATACACATTGGGAAAGGCATCTGGAAGTGGACATGAAACAATCCGTTGTTGGGGGGTAAACTCAGTTCTTGGAGGCCCTGTCTTATCCCTCTAGCATTGAGCCACAGAGAACATTTTCCATCCTCAAGGAAACCAGCTCTTAGGGGCTTTGTCACCTCCTAAGAAAAACCTGTCCTCCTTTCCCCACAAGCAAGCCTCTAAGAAAGTCTGTTTTCAAATGCAATTCAGTGCTGATGGAAAGGCACCACAGTGCCAGTCCTAGGCATGGAAGTGTTACTTAGATGCCCAGACATGCAAGCTGTACCCAGTGTCCAGCTCTCTTTCAGCCCAAGCTGCATCCACCCATGCACAAACCATTCAGTCAATTCCATCTCTGTGCTGACACAATGCACCCTGACAGCTGTAAATGCAAATGCTGGGAGGGTCAGAGGCAATGGCAGCACAGTTAAGGCCACGCTTCCAGAGTGGTCCCCTCAAGTGCACAGCCTCATCTCCTGCAGATGGGATGCCATCATTCCCTCTGCCTACTGATTGGAAGTGGCAGTGACCCAGAGCTGCTGCGTGCCTGCTGCTCAGGCACAAGCCCTGGAGTCCTGCCATTCTCACATCCTCACTCTGTCCCTGCAGTCTCCTACCACCCACAGCGAGCTTCCCTGGGAGAACATTATCCTTCCTCCTCCAAAAGCCTCTCCAGTGTTGCCTGCAAACACAGGTTACCAAAACAAACACAAGAGCAAGCCAAAAGAGAGCAGCAGACCACGATGTCAGCCTGCACGCTGCTGTCTGTGGGCTGTCGAAGACTGCGGTATCAGCGAAAGACATGCTGCCTCTACAGCTGGAGATGGGACATCCTATTTTCTGTTGGCTTGGCAATTAAGAACATCAACTCCTACCTCCACAAACATATTAACCAAAATGTACACATACAGACACCTCCTGCTCTTGCTAGGGTGTTGGAGTGCATGCAACACTGCACAGCGGGCAGAAGCTAGCAGGGGAAGTATATCTAATTAGGCAGAACATGGATCGGAAAGCTCCAAGTGGCAGTGTTTTCATACCACCAAATTAGACTCATCAGGTTACCCGCTATGGGCAGGGTGATTTTTTTAAGTGTTCCTTTGAGGCAGATAAAAGGTAACAGAAATTATTTCAGCACAGAGCTTCAGGCTACGTGGCTTAAAGAAGCTTTTGTCTCCTTTGAACCCCAGTCAAGATAAAAACCAGGCTCCGAAACCCCTCTCTGCCTCTCCAAAGCCCGAGGGTCATGGCAGGACTCAGCTCTGTAGGGCTGGTCCCTGCCCATGATGGCTGCAATGGATCTTGCTGGCTCTTCTGAATGGGAATTCCAGCCCAGGTCAGCTCACTTCCCAGGCAGCAAGCACATAAACCAGAGATTGTCAATAGGAGTCTCATCACCCAGACAGACTAAAAGATGCTTAGGTTTAAAGAAGCTAACCAGTTCTGTCTATCTGCTGAGGCTGGCACTAGATCTTTACCTCTGCTTCCTGAACTCAAGAGAGAAATGTCCTTGGGGATCATCAGGAAATGAGGACAGCAACTCTTTCCTTACGCTCAGCTCTGCTTTTCATGGAAAACTACAGTGAGAATTGTGCTGTTGGCAGTATATCAATCTTACTTCTTCAACCGGAACACGTCAAACCATGAGTATGCTACTGTAGGGCAGACCCTAAAGTCACAATCCTCTTCTTTCTACTTTGCAAAGAGCCAAGCAGAAGACAAACAATATCAATCTTGCCATCCCTCCAAATCCATGAGCTAAGCCCTAGCGTCAAACTCAACTCCTACTCGACCGAGCTCCCTGGAGTACAGAATAGCCAAAGTTGAGAGCAGCAAAAATGCAGAAATCAGAAATAATAAAATCAGTGGGAGGAAAAGAATCAAGAGCGAGACCACCAGCACAACAGCAACACAGAAAACCAGCCTCATGCAATAAGGATTTGGAAAGCAAGAGACTCCAACGTATGCCACACAGCCCACATGATGCAGAGGCTGTCTGGTCCCAATTCCTAGTCAAATCCACCTAATCCCATTTTTTGTCTGCACACTCCTAAGCGGAGAAACAGACTCTGAAAATAGGTAGCTTGTTTTGCGACACTAAATATCTTAATTTGCCTTTAATAAGAAGGTGCTGGCATTAATTAGAGGACAAAGCCATTAGACACAATTTGTTTATTCAAATCAGTGACAAGTCTGTGTCAAAACACCAGCCCTGATCTCAGAAGAGGTTTTGATGCAGAATGATTGATTGAGCCGCCCACAGTCCTCTGTTGCCTTCAACAAGCTTTGGACTGGGTTGCTCAAGAAGCAATCTCAGCTTCCCAAGGCCCATCTGCTCTCAGAGCAGACATTCCTCCCTGCTGGTCCCCAGCCATGTGACTATCCTCCAACTGCTCCATGGCTGTGCCCGGTCACCGTGTACCTGGTTTAACTGAGCACCAGCCTCAATTACAGCCTGCTGCATCCTCCTACGGCCAGTAACACACTCCAACAGGCAGGAATAAGGCTTCCCCATGGATCTGTCCCACCTGATACAGCTTTTAGTTCCTAAGAGCAAAGCGGACAGTTAAACAAAAAGCCGCCTGAGATGTTTCATCCCACTAGGGCCCCTTTGATCCCTATAGGGTTTCTGTAAGATCTGTGCTGGGTGTACCCACACTAGTCAGCCACAAATCCAGCCTCCAGTCTGCTACAAAAGCAAGTGAACACTTAACTTGCTGTATGGCTGAAGTATCCCGAGCTATTTCAAAAGCATTTTTGTAAGGACCTCCACTGCTCCTTTTCTATATCCATTTATGAAAGCCTCATGCACACATCACTGCACAGCAATACAGTGTCACGCTCCCGGCTCCCAGGGTTAATTGGCCCTTAGCATCTCCGGGGCCACTTCCTTCTTTAATAGCCAATTAGACCTTATTAGCTGCGTTGTCATTTACATTCAAGGCTCCCAGCAGCAGTCTGGAAGCTACAAATTCCCCTCAGTAACCCTTCTCACAAGGCTGCATTGCCTTTTACATTGCAAACTGACCCTTCTGCATAGCTTGTGGCCTCTTTGCTCCAATACACCTTCCAACCAGCAGCTCATCAATGTGCTGACATGGCAAAATCATCTGCAGAGAGCCCAGATGGAAGACCCAAGGAAGGCCTGACCCATCTGGAAAAGACCACTCTGCTGAGGGTGTCTTCTAATGGATCTCAGCAAAATGGCACACAGACATATGAAGCAGACCACTCTCTGCTCATAGCCATCTGCCAGAACATGTTGACATACCGAAGCATGGATCAATAGAAAGAGAGCTAGATAATGGTAATTGATTTTACACGTGTAATGAAGTTGTGGAGTCTCTGATTCAGCCGTAAGAAGAGTTCATTTTATTGACCTGAAGGGCAAGAGGACCAAGATGTTTTGCAAGCATCATTTGCCAATAAGATGACCTGGTTCCTTCCTCATTAGCTCTCCACTTCTCCTCTGCCTTGTCCAGCCATAGCTGAAGCCCACAGACAGCAGCTTGACCTGTTTTAGCCTGACAGCACAACACTGGTCACACACACTCAGACTGGAGAAGAGAAGGCTAAGTGGAGACCTCAGAGCAGCTTCCAATACCTCAAAGGGGCCTACAAGGATGCTGGAGAGGGACTCTTCATCAGGGACTGTAGCAATAGGACAAGGGGTGATGGGTTCAAACTGAAAGAACAGAAGTTCAGGTTAGGTATAAGGAAGAAGTTCTTTACTGTGAGGGTGGTGAGGTGCTGGCACAGGGTGCCCAAAGAAATGGTAAATGCCCCATTCCTGGCAGTGTTCAAGGCCAGGTTGGACAGAGCCTTGGGCAACACGGTCTGGTGTAAGGTGCCCCTGCCCGTGGCAGAAGATTGGAACTGAATAATCTTAAAGTCCTTTCCAACCCAAACCATTCTGTGGTTCTATGATTCATACAGATTTTCTTGCTACAGAAGGTTTCCTAATCCACCCGCAGATCTCCCTCTCTGGACTAGATGGACTTGCCCCCCTGCAGAAGCCTGATGTAAAATCTTTCTTTGGAAAGGTGGAACTATGCAAGCATCTGCTGTTTCCCCCACCTCACCTTTTGTTCCTTTAAGCACATGAGCAGTCATTCAGATCCACCTCATTTCAACAAGGCCAGAGACAGGCATTATCCAGGATTTTTGCATGATGATGTATGAGAGAATGCATGAGAAAAGGACTTTCAGTGAGGAAAGATTCAAAGGCATATCATAGATAAGATTAGGCCAGGATATAAATCCTCCTAATGGAGTCTCAATGAGGTTGCGCTCACAGCTCTGGGTATATACAGAGAGATAAAGCAAGACGCCCAAAACTATAAAACCAAAGATGTTTAAATTAGGAGGGATCCAAGGGAGGCTAATAAAATGTTGGTAAGAATTATGGATCAACATCTACACAGAGGTTGAAGGAACACAACATGCTTCTCCAAGAAAAGTGGCAACTAAAACTGATGCATGGAGAGGGTAGGAGAGACTGGGAGAGCAAGATAACTCCACTATGAAGTGCAAGAGAGAATCACTTATTGATGAAGCAGATATTTAAAGATGGCATTAAAAAGAAGAAATGAACGTACAGCTGTGGGAACGGGAGAAGGATGTTCTGTTTCATGCAAGATAAAATAAACCTGGGTTTAAACTAATTCTGCTTCCACAAAACTAGGGAATAATTTCCAGCAGCAGTTTCCAGTGCTGGGCTTGTGCAAATACCTCCTCCTCCAGCTTCCCAGATCAGTCTGCAACAGCCCACATGACATGGCACACCTTTCAGTCTTCATGGACAGTCCACTAGATCAGGACCTGGGAGATAGAGGTGCTAATTTGAGAGCTTGCTACAGGCAATTCTTTCCATTTTCTCTGTGCCTCTGCTTCAGATCTAGATCGCAAGAACAAATGTTACTGTCAAATGCGAAGTCCATCCAATAATTCCTACTAATAGCCTCCCAGCCTTCAGCTACTCTCAGGTTAGGAAACTTCTAAAACTGATGTTGTTTATATATTTAATAACTCTTAAGTGCCTTTCTCTGCCCTGTGCTTGCCCAGTTTCCCCTTAAATCTATGAAAACTTTCTGTACCACAACATCCTTTGAGCTCCACACATCAATCACCTGTTGCTCTAAACCACGATCCTGCTGCTTGTTCTCAACTTGGCTCCTATGAGCATTCGCTGATTCTCCTATCAGGAGAGTCACAAAGCAACTGATCCTCTCCACCCTCTCCATTCTGCTCGTGATTTGCCCTTCTGCAAACCCTCCACTACAGACACTGCCTCTTGCTATAAGCAACGCTGTACAGCAACCCTGAGCATCACCACAAGCCAAACGAGGTTACCTGTGTGCACTTGCACAACTATCCCATGCAGACACACTCTCCTCCATACACCCAGGGCTCACAGAGTCTGCTCCAGGCACAGGCTCCCTTCTGCAGCACAGCTGAATCCAGCCCTGCCTGAAACCTGCAGCCCCCGTTAGAAGCTGATGAATTGTTTTCTGCTCTCATGCTTGACTCTCTATTGGGTTATCTATGCGGAAACGTAATTTGTTTGCTGATATCAAAATGCTGCCATTCACCTGAGGGATTAACACCGTGACAAAATCATTAGGAATGTGATGGAGCACTGGAAGCCTTTTAAATTTGTGGAAAATTCATTCTTCAGGCTAATGAATGCTTTTTTCTAAACAACTGCAACAACACTCCTGCTTCTCAGTTCTCACTAGACCAGCAAGAAACATGTACACACTTGAGGGCTTGATTTACTCTTAGGCCAGCTGAAGGAACAAGCAATGCCTGAGGCTCATGACAGGCAGAGAAGTCCAGCAACAATGCCACAGCACAGGATTCACCTTCAAACACTGATGCGGCACGGGGAACAAATCCCACCACTGTGTCTTAACCCCACCTCCATGGGGAGTGAGTCCCACCCCGTGATAGGTGAGACATGTAACCCAGTGATGATGAGTTGCATCTCCACTCCACTGCCATGGGAAGTCCCTGGATAAGCAGCACTGCTGCTGAGCCTTTCCCTGATACTCTCTTCCACCTCTTCCTCTCATTCATGCATCCTGTTGCCCCCAGGCACCCTTCACAAGAGACAGAACACTCCTCTTGTAAGTCTCCCCATGAGCTGCTACTCCTGCATGACTATGAACTGGCAATGAATCACTGTCACTCCTGGGGAAGGGAATGAAAACCACCTTCGTTTTGCTGATTCACTGCCAAAACTGCCACGTAAGGCAAGCTGTCTGCTCCACATTCAAACTTCCTTCCACGGCAAGCTGGAGAGGGTTTTTCTACTGTCCTACCACCAAGGTGACACGATCAAGCATTTTCTCCATACACTGCTCAAAGCGACAGGGAAATTTGCATTTCAATTTGAACCCATTCTTATGGTTCAAGTGAATGTCTGAAATACCTCCTTGCCTGTGGTTAAGAAGCACATTCTCTCTCTCTACTGATATATACACACATCTATATTTTTAGCCTTGATCCCTACATTAGAGAAAAGTCACCCTTGGAAAAGCATGGGTTTATTGCCAAGTGATATTAGCACAATGGAGAAAATCACTCCTAATTCTTATAAATTATCTCATCATCTGCAACTAATTAGCAGCTGCTGAAAGCTGGGAAATCGCTCCTCACCCTGGAGAGACAAGCTCCGAGCTACACGGAATTCAAACATCCTGATGGTCAAGGATGTAATGACAAGCCTCCTGCGGGCTGTCCCACCAGGTGAGAAGTTGTGCACCTCCAGCATCTCCGCTGTGAGGAATAGTTGTGCTGCAGCTTAGCTGGGAACTTTATTAAAATCCAATCTAATAAAGCTGCTGTGACTCTCCATTCTCCTTACCCTTGCTCCCAGGCGCTTGTGCCTCTGTCTGTGCTGCTGTAAATGTGTCTATAAAAGTAAAATGAGCAAGCAGCCAACGGCTAAATGGCACTTAATCAGAAGAAAATGTATACCCTCGTGGATAGCAAACTGCTATTAAGTTGGGGCGGGGGGGGGAGACAGAAGAAAATAATAAGCTATAAATGGACAACCAAATAAATCTCCTGCTGTACCAAGTGAGAGCACATCTGGTTAGATGCCACCTCCAATGAGTTGTGAGCAAAACATTTACTTGCCGCCAAATACCTGGCAGCAGGATTGGGAAGGGATTACAGCTTGGAGCACAGCGCTGCTTCCATTGCCTCCCTGCCTGTCCTCCAAGGCAGGGGAACATCAGGTGCCTGCCCTCTTTGGCTGCTTCCAACCCCTGAAGCAGTAAACTGGCCGGCTCAGGCATCACTGACCAGGCTGGTGGGTCAGCTCCAGCTCGCTCCCTCTGCCACAAGGACATGGGCACATGCCAGAAAAGGCATCTCCTCTCCAATAGGAGAGCCCCTCAGTCTCCATCCCTAACAGGAGCCCTAAGAGGATCAATAAGGCAATGGATGACACACCAGAGATTCCAAAGCTATAAATACCAGAGGACTTGCACACCTCTGATCCTTGAGAGTGCCTTAATTTAATATAGAGTACTTAAGCATTAGGAGAAAATATGATTTGGGACTTGGAAGTCCCCGAGGGAAGAGCTCCACAGAGAGGGGCACCATTGCAAAGGGGATTATCACCATAATCACAAGATTAGTTGGATAATCCCAGCCTAAAAGAGGTTTTTGATGTCTGCAAGATGCTCAGCACCCTCCTGCTTTCATGGAAATACAGCGCAAAGCAGGGGCAGATTGACTTTGGGGAATAATGTGGGGAAAGAGGAATGTGATTCAGCAAATGCTGTGCCTTACAGTCCCATCCAAATCCATCCAGCTTCAGCTGGGGCTGGCCAGCTGCTGTCGCCCCATGCTACAGCACAAGCACATTGACTGTGTTCCCTCACACCACCTCTCTGCTCCAGACAGAGGGATTTTGCCATATTACACATATAATGCAGTAATGGGGTTCAGGCCTCCTACAAACAGCAAAACCAAGAAATCCAGCCCTACCAAATGAAAGACAATGTGATAGAAAGAACAAAATGAAGCTCTTCTAGTCACTTAGCCTGCCTCTTCTAAGGAAGTGCTTGTGCAGTTGACTTGCACAGAGTAAACCAACAATTACTGGCTTCTTTCTCCTCCAGGTCAGAAAGCAGATTAGCCAGCTGAGACTGAAACCTAAAGCACGCATGTGTTGAACCCAGGCTTACAAAAAGAAGGAGAAAAGCCAGAGCCCTGTACCACAATCCCAGCTATCAGACCCTGCTGCTCTCCAGGACACACTCTTTTCTGTGCTACAGGAAATCCACTTGGTCTCAACCACTCAGACATTGATATCCTGGCTATAAAAATACATAAACCCAATGCTAACATTTTCACATTTCCAGAGACTCAGCTTTTAACTGAACACATTCAGATTTACTGCCGGGGAGAGATCTTCTCAGAAGGCAAAGCCAAAGGGTGGTATTTCTCCTGGAAATGGCTGTATTTTACAGGCAACGCAGATGTCTCAGAAACCAGGTATCCACTTGGCTTTTAAATGGGAAGGGAAAGATGGGAGAGGTGCAGGAAAACATAATGCCTGCATTTAATTTCACTGTGGTTTCCATTTCTGCACCTGAAAGCAAAATTCATCTCCTCAAACTGAAACTGGAAAGGGTGCTCCTGGTGGTTAAGAAACTTCTTGTCAGGAAGCTAATAACGCTTCACAGCATGGCACAGGCGAACATGCTCAATCCAGCTCTAGCAGGGATCTAGAAAACCAGCAGAGAAGCAATGATATTCCAAGTGTCAAGAGTGAAGCACCATGAACTGTCACATTTCACGGCGGAGCCTGCACTTAAAGCCCTGAAAGGTTGCACTGACCTGTGCAAGCAAGGAGGTGAGGATGCACATCCCACAGCATGCACTCCTCTACACAGATTGCTCTGCTCTCCCTTAGAAAGGCTGCAAAAATAGCAAGCAGACAGTAACCTGTTGCACAGTTCCGCAGGTGCTGGCTGTAGCTCAGCACAGAGAGCCAGTTCTGCCTTTTCAAGCAGGAATAATGCTGGAATGTTTCTAGAGGGGGCTGGGGAAGAGCAAAGAATAGCACCAGGACATCTAAAACAGAAGCGTACTGCTATATATTCAACAAATGACTGTTTAAGGGCTCCGGGTGTTAGCCACACAGATGCTCTTTCTTGCATATCTGATGGAGTTTTGCTAAGGATTTATTTTTGTTCTCTCTTCACCTTTCGGTGTTAGAAAGCATCCGTGCTTCATGCTAGAGGTGGCTTGTTTCAGTAGCAGGAAAGGAGACTCTCAAAGCCAGTGCTCTTCTAAACAAAGCCATCACATTTGTTTGAGGTTAATTGATTCCCTAAGCATCAGGACACATCTTCCAAAAGCATGCTTAGTGGCACGAACTCCCGCTCAAGGACTCTGTGCCGCTAGCCAATGCCTGGTAATGCTTCCCATTTTCATGCAATCCAGTCAGCAGTTCCAGGACAACAAACACCCACCGACCTCTTGCATTTGCCATCTGAAAGGGCAGGAGGTAGGCAATGAGGAGGAAAAGAACTGAAGGCAGCAGAGGGACCACAACCAGCTCAAAGCCATTTCTAGCAATGCATGGCTGCCCCATGGAAAATGTCTTCCACCTAAAAGGTCCCCATCACAGTGTAGAGCTTTGGAAGCATCTGCCTAGAGACCTCTGTGCAAGGAACTTACTGAGCCCTCCTTACTGCTGCACTTTGCAGAGGCACTTACTCTGATGCCAAAAAAATCCTACGGACTATAAATGCTAGAGCTGGTTGACATGACCAAAAGGCTCTTGCTTGACAAATAGTGATTGCTCCTCCAGATCAAATACAGGCTATTGAGTAAATGGGGGAGGGAACAACCAACCAATCAACCAACCAAAAACTGAACAGCACAGAGAAGCCTGTAAGGACTCCATCCTCATGTCAGCTTCACACACTTGACAAGACAGATGCAGGTGAACTTTTGAATCTCCTGCCTTCATCTCCTTTTCATAAAGCCAGGTATAATGACCATGGAGTCATCTTTCTCCCTTTTTCTTACAGTTTACAGCCCATTTTCTATCACCTGTGGAGAACTTGCAGAGTCCAGACATGAAAGACAACCAGCCCTCCAGCTTACTATAGGTGCCAGCATGGAGAAGCAGAGACAATGGATCCAAGATGACATGCTGCTTTCCCAGTGGAAATTCTACCCCATATATGCAGCGCTGAAGCAGAAACAGAAGTTCCTATTTCCACATCAATCTCTGGGTTCTGTGCACCACTTCCCATGGAAACAGCTGTGCCTGCATCCTGCTCAGGGCAACTCATGATGTGCTGCAGGCACCTTCCCCAGGCATGGCTGGCTGCATGTTCCTTACCCAGTCTCCTCCATTCTTTTTGTTCCCAGTGTCAATGATTTTACCAGCAGTATTTGCAGGGCTGTAGGGACTAAAACCACACAAAAATAGACAACAGTAACCTAGAGACAGGGAAGAGAGGGAGTTCAAAGCATTTTACTGCTAAACGACAACCCAAGCTGCCTACAAATAAAACTCCGGAGCTCATCAAGTAACTCTGACCACTGAGGGTGCTTAATAAAGATTACTTTTCTATAGCTCTATTTGCCTGAGGCATCATTTGTTCCTAATGAGATGCTTCATGGGATTTAAACGCATAAGAGAAGAACAGCCTTTTCAACCACAGCCATTACAATGAAAACAAGCTTTCTGCTCCAAAACCCAAGGCACTCAGCTCAGACCCATCTTACTCTGCTAATGCTCCTCAGCCATGCCAAGCTGGACAACCACAGTGCTTTCTTTCTGCCAGACCTGGTAGGCAGCTATCCCATAGCATTACCTCTCAAAGACTGGGCATGCTGGGGACTTGGAGGCAAGCTCTTATACAAGAGCTGCATGGCACTGCTTGTTGCTTGGGAAAGCCACTGCAGTCTCATCCTGTCCCAAAAGCCCAACATCAGCTTCTGCACTGAAGTGGGGCTGATGAGCTATCCGGGATGGCTATTGTATGGGATACCCAAGACTCTGCACAAGTCCTGCAAGGGTTTTCATTGCCAACTCAACCGTTCTTTGGCTTTGTCTTGTATGATTGCCAATGATCATGCTATTTCTAAGCACGCCTGGAATAACAAAGCACTTCTTCCCTCTGTACCAGGGCCCCCAATGAAACAAGCATGTCAAAAACTCCACGTGCCACTGAAACGGATAGAAACACAACAGATAATAAATGCTAAAGGTCTGCAAACTGCCTTGCAGTGCAAGGGATGGGGAACAAGATGTTCTGAAACCAAAGGGCAGAAAGAACTTCTGTCACTGGTCAAAAGGGAAGGTGTGTGGGGCAGCTGAACATGACCAGAAAACCATACAGCAGGGTAAATGAAGAACTGTGATTAGGCACATCCTGCCATGGTTAAGTTAGACATGCATGAATCAGATCTGGTACAAGGTGGAGGTTAAACGTGCTGTCGAACGCTGTGGCATGCACACATGTGCAGCCATAAGCACCAATTCTGCAAGATGCTGAGACTACAAAACCTTTTAGCAGTGAGCTGTGGTCCTGACTGGTACAGGTTAGTGGTTTCTTCTTGCCAAGCAGAACCACAGCTCAGGGTTGGGAAGGGGGTGGAATCTGTAACACATGTGAATATCCTCAGACAAACCTAAGCTGACACCACATTATGACTTTTCAGACTTCATTATCCCTTGGGCTTGGCAAGAAGATCACAGAAGCCTTAAGATCATGTGGGATGAGCCTCAGGCTAGATCTTAGGCATTCATCCTGGCCTGCACCTCTATGACAGCAAACCAGAAATAATTCCAGAGGACACGGCACATACAGCCCAGCTCCAGTGATTCTGCACCGTGCTACAATGCAGGGTAGTGAACAGCAATTCCCCCGACAAGAGAAAAATACATGCGCAGATAGAGTCCCTTCCTTGCCTTTTTCCTGTTATCCCAGCTCTAACTTCTTCCTTGAACACAGTTTTAGCAGCATGAGATGCAACAAACTGCACTATTTAGGGAGACCAGGTTGTCAGGACAGGACCAGGAAAAGAAGCAAAATCCATGATAGGAATGCTCTGGCAGACAACGGCTCAGCTCTGCCTGCTATCCAGCACTACTATCTTCCCTGACAACAACAAGGGCTACCAAAGACATGACATCTACAGAAGACAGTCTCCTTTGAACAGACAGGAGCATAACGCAGACAGGTTTCTACACTGGCTAGAGTTTGACCCTGGATCCCGGATCTCCTGCATCCCATCTAAGACTCATAACCCACCAATGACTTTGGAGTTGATTTCTCTCTCAAAACTGTCTGAAAACAGCCTGAAAAGTCTTGAATCTTCCAAATACAGGACATAAAGTTATTCTGAAACCTCAGAATTGCACAACTAAGAGGAAAATCAAGCCTCATCCCTCCTTGTGCATTAGAATTCTTTACCCTGCATTCAGACCCTCTCCTCTAAGCCATGCACCCTTCCCATATGTCCTAAGCTCCCAGGCTCAGATTCTGCCTCCAGCAGCTCAGAGCAGAGTCCTACAGTGCTGAAAGATGACTGCTCAACACTAAGAACAGGTCCTTCCCCTACAGACGGTTTCTGAAGCATCTGGAGCAGTTATGCCTTCGTGACTGTCACTAAAGAGAGATGCATCAGAAACACATGCAGGATGACAGGTGACATCTGCATTAAGTCAGGTGGACCAGCTAAAGTTAGCTACAAGTGCCTGGTGGCTCTTCTGCAACAGATCTGTTCTTGCAGAAGCAAATAATCAGTGCCCATTAATAATTACTAGGCTCTGTCTTAGCAATCAAACTGCAGCCCTCAAGATTCCAGCACTCTCTCTTTGCCTCCTAAATACAGCAAGAGTTCATTCCCTTCCTTGCACAGCCCTTTCCAGTGCTAAAGGGGAGGTCTGACTACATTTGCCCCAGGAAGCAGTAAGTGCTGCATGGCCCTGCGCTAGAAATGCTCCCAAGGAACGTGTGGTGTCCAGAACAGCTATCATGAACCAGAAGTGGTCTCCTATTCTGCCAGCAGAACTACCCAAGCAACTTGGTAGTAAATTAAAGGTTAGTAAATCAAACCATTTACAAAGCAGCAAATGAGATGCTTATGAAAGTACAAAGCACTCATGGGCAAACTGTTACTTCCTCTTCACTCTTGTGGCTCCATTTCTGAAGGATGACGGCACAGCTGGTCCATCCCCCTCATCACACTCATGTACCCCCATAGGCTAAACTTTTCCTTCAGGAATCCCTGCAGCAGATTAAAACCCAGTTTATTAAATAAGGCAGTAGTCTAACAAGGGTAATCCACAGATAATTTCACTCATTTAAACCCTATTTTATCTCAACCAAGTAGACTTATTTCCATTTAACAGCCTTAATTCTTTTAGCACTTTCCGGCTCCCAAATTGGCTTCGACAGCAGAATTGACGTTCAGCCATCAGTTTCACATAAAGTTCCATTTAGTCTCTCCAAACCCCTACAGCGTCTGGAGGTGCAAGAGGAATTCATTAGTGGTGTTTTTGGGAAAATGAGGCATCCCTCCCTTCAGCCTCCTTATATTCGCAGTCCTCGTTTGGCAGGGGTCAAGTCAGAGCTGGCAACCACAGGGTTAAGCTGCTCCTGCACTGCAGATCCCCACCTGTGGCTTCCTTTTCACTCCATGCTCAAGTCCACCTTTGTGCTGACACATGAGCATCTGCCACCTTTGCTTTCTGGCAGCATCCTCTTGGATGGCTTTCCCAGCATCCAGGCTGAGGGCACCCATTTGTCCTGCCTGCTCACAGCTAGTTTAGGTAGGGATTATGGCCTGGATGCTGCCTCCTTTCTCTCCCACATGCACACTGCTTCTTCCCTGCCCGTCAGCACAGACTACAGCTCTGCTTGCCACAGCTGACATCCTACAGAAAAGCAAAATCCATTCTTTCACATTCTTCCATCCTTCCCTTTTTCCTCAGCGTTTTCCCAGCAATCTCAGCCAGTAGCTCCAGCCTCATCACAATGAGGTCTCCTTGAGGGAGAAGAGAAGAACAAAGCCAGAAGCAAGGCTTTGCAGGAAGGACAGGACCTACTCCTTGCAGAGGCTGGAGCCCTGTATGGGGCACAGAAGCAGCACAGAGGGAGCTTTGTTAACAGGTTGTTCTCTGCTTCAGCGACTGGGACTATTTCAAATGCTATAGGTTCAAAACACCTGGAGCTTCTGAATCCAAGCCAGGACAACCTGGGCTTTTAGCTTTACAGGGGTACATTTACCTTAAACTGAGCCATGAGCAATCAGCTGCAGAGGGGACTCTTGAGATAAGAGCCCTGTCAGGTCAAAAGCACCTTTCCTGGGAAGGTTGCCCAACAGCTCTGCAGTGCCTAACGCTTGCAAGAGGTCTTTAACACCTCACTGAGCTGAGCACTGCATGCATTGCATCCAGGAGAGCAGGTCCCTGAGCTTGCAGTCCACCCACCTACAGAACAAGGACAAGTGAGCTTGCCAAGAGTTACACAGCAGGAGAATGAGGAATAAACATCTGAGCACAAGGCATATTGCTCCAAACAGAAAGAAACCCTACCTTACATTCAGTGTGAGGCTCTCAGCTCTGCTCCAACAGACTGTTATAAGCTAGAGTTGCCTTGCTGTCTTCCTCCTCCCATCTGCCATCCTTCAGATTGCCTTCTCAGCTTGCAGTAACTACCTGAGCTTTATCTCAACCCACCTTTAGACACTTGGGTCGCTAACCTTAATCTGCAAGGCTATCCTCCACCTCACTTCAAATCCCATCATGGTCACTGGAGATATGCACCTCCCTAAAAGCAGAAAACCATGTTCCTCAGCCCTGCTTCCACAGGTGCCCCATCCTCAGTAATCAGCCTTATAACTGCTCCCTGCCCTCCCACAGGTGCTGCCTGGATGGAGGGCTTGCTTCTCCTGTGTGCTTAATCACAGTTTATAACTCAACCCAGCTCCTGTCCACATCCAAAGTAAATCTCGTGTTCAGTTCAGATGGCTCTTTAAATGCAAGTTGATTGGTCCATGGGGAGGAACAAAACTGAAGCTCAAAGTACTGCTGATGCTGTCACTAAGTTTTCAGGTGCTCTGAGCTGCCGAGACAGCTGCTCTCTATCAAGTGAGCATTGCTTTGCAGTGTGATGGCACTCATTCCAGCAAGGGACTGCTAAGGATATTGAATTCAGGCTTATGCTGCAGTGAAATCAAGCTCAGCATAGGGTGTGTGAAATCCATCCTTCCTCAACTGCCCACACAGATAGCCAAGGGCAAGTGGCTGGGCAGCAGGAATCTGTAATGCAGACTAAGGCACAAACCTATCTCATGCTGCACTGGAGCTTTCTGCAGCAAATCCGGTTTTGCTGAATTTGGCTGGGAGTTGGAATTCATTTTGGCAGCTGTTAGGCAGGGAACCAAGCATCTTTCATTCATGTAATTGACTTTCTTTATTCATATATACATATGAAAAAATAATGAAAGAAATTACAGAGTAGCTCCTGCTACTGGCTTTCACTCTCTGAAACAAAAAGATCTGTATTAAGAATGGCTCGGCAGCTACCTACACAAAGTGCTGCCCAGGGGCAGCAACAGTATTTAGGTATAAAACAAGTTATATGGCTTTCAGATGCTGATCCTTGGCTCTGGCAGAATCAACACTCAGGAACACAAGTAAAGAATCAAACCTCTGAAGCAAAACCTGTATATGCACCTACCCACATCCACTCTCTGTGTCTTGCCCCATGACTACACAAGACTGTGTCTGTGAGACAGATATATATATAGCCTTTATAGAGACCAGCCCCTCTCTCCTTGGCTCCTCTCCTTAGAGCACATTATCCTCTTCCGGCTGCATTAGCACCTACTTCGCACCCAGTCACCTTCCATATCTCTAAGGCAGTACAGCACAGGGCAGCAGCTGGCTGCTGTGCCCTGGGCACATCACAGTTGTACCTGTGCTGGTGAGCAAATAGCTTTCATCAAACAAGCAAATGTAAAAACAGAGCTCTGTGAGGGTTTGCTGCTTTAGCAACATGGCTCTTTTCCTGAGCTACCAGCTGACTTGCCCGTGCAGATGCTCTACAGAGATCTATACCTATACAGTATGTATGTGGGTATATAATGAATCAAAACAAAGGTTAAGGTCTCTTGGCATGCACTGTGTAGCCTGCGTCTGAGACATTAATGATTAGATCAGTAAAAATAACTCTGCCACAGGGGTGCAAAACATGCAAGAGATGGTCTGGCTGGCTGAATCCACACCTCTCCTCATTCCATGCCCTGTAGCATTGATCCAAGATATAAATCTGCTTAATATTTATTATTCATATTATTATAGTGCCAGATTCCTTAGTACACCAGGAGCTCATTATGCTTTAAGTAGCAAACCCACAGCCTGGAGAGACACACACCCTTTCCACATTGATCTCCTACGCAAGGCAATGGGTGCTGCCTTATGGGCAATGCTGCCACAGACACTTTCCTCCTGCAGAGCCATCAACAACAGGGTAGGTCACTCCACTTTGCACCAAACCCCTCTTTCTTTCATGAAGGCTCCCTGGAGCATGCGGCTCAGTCCATTTTAAGCCAAATGCATTCAACCTTGATCACAAGTAATTCACGTAGAAACCTCTCTGGTGGAGGAAACCATCAATCCCTCCCTCTTTGGTATCCAGTCCTCGGTCAGCATGCCAAATAGGTCTCTCACTGTTTAAAATCCAAGCAAACTGAAGCGGAGATGCAGGACTCCTACATCCCTCAAGTACTCTACTGGATTCCCACTCTTTCTCCCAGGGCTCCTTGCTGGGAAGAGCTCGTTTTCCTCCTGCAGTTTTCCCTCGCACTTCCATGGTGCTAATGAGCTTCCTTGTCTACATGCAGAGAAACCGCCCAGCACATCCCCAGGGAAACTCATGTTCTTAGAGACAGAGGGAATAGCAGGCAAGCCCCTGCCTGCACACAATGACCACCCAGTGGCTGTGTTCTCCTCTCATACCAACAGCCAGAATGCACTGCCCTAGCATCCAACATCAAAAGCATCCAAGAAAACCCCTTTTCACTGGATCTCAGAAAAGGATGGGATAGATAAGAGACAGCAGCACCACCAGTAGCAAGAAGTTCCTCTTTGAACAGCTTCAGTTCCCTTTACCTGAAACAAACAACCTCTTTTATCCTGGAAATACCTTTCATGGATGAGTTGTCTTTGCTCCCTCAGGGCAGGGAGGGTATGACTAGGAGAGGGGCACTGTTAGCCACTCTTCCTAGCGCTGTAGCACAGCAGTACCCGGGGAGAGCTGTGAAGAATCAAGGGCAAGTCTAGACAAGGCACTGCTGAAAGGGCCCGCATCTACATGGGTAACTTGTGAAGCTAAATATTTATGCACAGAACTCAGAACACATAAATAAAATATCACTCTCCTAGAAGAAGAATGAAAACAAAATTAAAAGGGCAAATAGTTAAATGGATATTGCAGTTTTCTCTACCTGTCATCACTCTTCAGCAGCAAGCGGCGAATAACTATGAATCTACTTTACCTTAATGAACTTAACTGGGCCTTTTTAATAGTGGGGGAAACGGACATTGTTTCAGCCAGACAAACATACTACATCATGCATCAAAGATGTGGATGCCTCTCTTCCTCCTGCACAGTTCTCTATTTCTTTAGAGTCTCAGAGCCTAGTAAAGTCCTGAATAAAATGGGAAAGCCTTTTAAAAATCATCAAATCAATACAAGGCAAACCCTGTGTACAAGTGCTAAAATGAGCCCAGTGAGGTATGAATCGAGCAGAGGGCAGAACTGAAACTCAGGCATTCAGTAGCACTCCCCAGCTCCAAGGGCTGGGTGTACTGTTGGGCCATATTGCAGGGCAAGTCTCTACTGTGTGGGCTTGAGGAGAGCCATGGGGCACCCCAGGCAAGCATCTAGCTTAGGTCCCTAGGGACTAGGACCACAACATACTCATGGAAAGCATCTACCCACATTTAACATGAACCTAGCTGCAGCCCATACCTGACTTTGTCACCACAGCATGAGGACAGCCCTCTGTTCATGTTGCTCCAGATGCAACTTGACAAATGTAATGCAGTTAACTCATCCAATGTCCCTTGTGCCCAACAGGTACCCCTCAACCTGCCCCCCCAGAGCAGCTACACCCTCCTCCCACCCCTCTTCTCAAGCCAGGCTGATATTATCACAGTCCAAACACAATGGGACTTGAAAGCATGTATCACACATCGCACCAGTGCTGCTGCCCCTCAGGTAGAGCGTCGGGCACTGGCACCCCATAGCTCACAATGGCTTATTTTTAAGGCTATTTAAGGATTATTTTTAATCCTTTAAAAGCAGTTAGGTCCACACACAGCGAAGCCAGCTAATCTCACATGTCTCAGTGAAATGCTTTGTTTTCTAGCCCAGCTCTTCCCCTCCAGCCTGCTGCCTTCTGGTGAGGAGTCATGAACTGAGCCACATCCTGCATAGGCAGTACCTAATGCCTCTGCTCCCAGCGCTGGTGGGAGAGCTGGCCAGAGGCAACATCACCTAACCCCTACCAGAAGCTTTGTTTTCTTTAACATTATCCATGATTACAAGAGGAAAGGTTTTCCAGCAACAGCACCACCATGTGAGACTTGGAGATTGTTTCTTTGCTTTAAGCTGATCGCAGCAGCCTTGCTAGGTTCAAAGCCAGGCTAAGGCCATTTCTCTACTGGGGAATAGCAAATTGGTGGACAGCAGTTTAATGCAGTTGCATTGATATCATCCACAAAGGCCTTGGGCATGCCAGAAAGCAACACTGCATAGTGAAAGGAGTTTATGCTTTGTCTATGTTAATGCGCTCCTCCACTTCCAGGCAGATGAGAGAAGTGGAGTTTCAGGCCATGTCAGCTAGCTGCAATTGGGATACAGGGGTGGTAGGGCTGGCACAAACCAACCTGCCACAAAGCCACAGATCTGCCTGCCATAAAGGGCACAGTCAAGTTTCTTCCTATCTCAGAACACACCCGCTGGGTCTACCATTAACACTTTTCTGTTACAGCATCCAGGGAACTGGCTGCACCCTCATGATCAGTGGCACCAGCACCCTTCCAAATGGTAATGTTTAATAGTGTGCTGCCTTGTGGGATCTTCTCTGCAATGCCTTTAGGAGAATTATGTATATCCTCTGGGAGCTGGGGAAGCTGAACTAAACGGTCCACAATTCTCTTCATTGCCATTATCATTCATTTTTGCCTTACACATTTTTAACATTCAGTGTTTCTTCCCTGTTCCCAGCCCTCGCACACCAGGGTACAAAGTGTGCTGGACAGGGCAGAAGCACACTGTGCAGCTATGGGCACTTCAGCTCACTAAACACATAAGTGCCTCAAGAGAGTAATTATGCAGGGATGCAAGGCCACAGAAATGATGCTCTGCTACACCGGCCTGACAGACAGGAAATAGAAGGGCACTATACAACCACACTGATGCAGAAAAGGTGGATGCATGTCTCCAGTCTGTCTCTTCCACAAACTTCAGCATGCACAGCTAAATGCCAGTCCTTTCCCATGACTCCACATGCTCTGAAGGACCCCAAGAACATTATGGTTCCATGATCTGAACAGATGTAGGAGATCCAAAGCCTTTTAGTTACTCTAGGTTTCTAGAAACATACCTAGAAACAAGGACAAATGTCCCAGGCTGGCACTTCTAGTCCCACCATCAGTTTAGACTCCATGGAGACTTCAACCACATATTGCTTCTCTGATGAATGAAACCCTACCACAAGCCCTGGGACAGCACTGCAGGTTGTTCAGTAAGTATGAGATAGAAGAACACCAAGTGTTACAAACAAAATACCCTTAATGCTAGAGCTGTGTCTTGCCTTTTGTATGAAGTTTGCAGAGTTGGGGGGGAAGAGAGAGGGAAGGGATTTGGACGTAGAAAAGAGCACTTTAAAGAGCCGCAGGGCTGAAGGAGGCCTTGCAAGGAGTTTGGCAGTAGACTGTATATCAGTGCTACCGAATGGAATGCTAGTTAGGGCAATGCCATGTATAAACTACAACAGTGGCTTGTATATGAATTTTCAATGAGCTGTTAGTACACCCAATGAATCCAGCCCAAGAATACCAATTTAGAGCAGTGCCAGCCTGCTCCACCAGATCAAGTGAATAACTCCATAAATAACTCAAGTAAATTTCCTGCCACTTTATTGAGCATGAACGAACAACCAAACAGGAAAACCTCAGAATTACTTCTACAGCCGCTACATGCTGCAGGAAACCAGAGCTAGGGGAGATGCTGGCCCAGAGCGCACCGCACCAGCCACCTCCTTGCCTGCCACTGGGATAGGCAGGAGGGAGCTATGTCTTTCCTGCTGTTGCCGTGGTTGGATGCAAGGGCACACACTGGGAAAGGACCAACTATTGGGATGTGCTCCCAGGATATTTAGGTAGGATGTATATTGTCTCTTTTCAAGGGCTACAGCATGTATTGAGGCAATTCATTACACACCTCCTGCAGCTCTTGAAAACTCCTAAGAACATGCCCATTCCTGCCTGCTTTTTCATACCCTCATCACAATCAGCTTTTGAGCATCTATGGAATAATATTTCATCAAGACAGGGCAAGTAATCTGACTGATAAACAAAACACACTCTGAAGTACACTATTTGGGATAAAACATGTGGGTTAGTGTTCTTCCCCACACACTGGGTCCTAGGGGACTTGCTCCAGGATTGGATCAGAAGGGAACACACAGAGTTTAAGGCTGAAAAAAAACAGAGGTTTTTACCAATGTTTTTCCCTGTGTATCAAGAAACAGGGTATACAGTAGTCTACAGATTGCTCCTATGCATGCCAGCATCCCAGGGAAGGTCACCCTGTAGCCTGTATTCTGCTCTCTTTCTTGCAGAGATTGTGCCTCTAAAGCTCACCGCAATGCAACACTCGTTGTTGGTCCTGGCCAGGCTAGCAGCATTTCCTGTCACTGTGTGCTCAAAGATTAAGCAATCTGCTGCCTAGAAACTCCACTGAGAAATATCTGGGCGAAGATCCACCCGAAACCCCAAGAAAGCAGCAGCAGGGAAGCTCAGTGCTTAGTTTAAAAGCCAAGTGCCCCTGACTCAGCACCAACATGCCTCCTCCTACCCTGGAAGCCAAGTGCAGCAGGCAATAATCTCTTCTAGCAACTTGAAGAACCCAAACACGACATGGCCTATGTTCCCTTCACATTAGTAATCATACAACTGTGCGTTTGAGCAGTCCATTACCAGATGGGTTTCAGAATGATTTTAAATGTTAGCTTGCATTTTCTTTGAACATTTAAATGTTCATGCTGCCCTGTTTTCCTTTCTTATGCAGCGCATTGATTTATATTGCTAGATACCGTATCTCCCTGCCTTGCCAAAAGCATGCATTTGGGAATGATTTCAGGGCTGCTAGTAATATTTTTTCTGTCCTTTTATTCTGTACTTTATTTTTATTAACTTTTCTTGCTGGATAGATTGTTAACATAAAAGCATCTCCTGAAGAAACAAACATAAAACCCCAAACCCCCCTCAGCCCTTTGCCCATCTGCTTCAGGCACCATTTTCAGAGCAGTTAGCTCTGTGGCCAAGAGCAGAACAAAAGCAGTAGATATGTACTGACATAACTATCCAAACTTCCCCCCCCTCAGGAAATCCATGCATGGGAATCAGCCAGGTCCATGATCAGGACTCCAGACGTCCCACTCTTAGGAGGCAGGAGGTGACTGGAGACACTTGACTGCAGAGTCTCTGGCCACTCTTATATTTAACACTACCTGTCCCCCGAACACAGACACCCTGGCTTGTTCTTGCCTGCCCTCAGAGATGTGCACTGGCATAGATCACAGCAGCCACCATCAACTCCATTGGGGAACCCTGAGCATGCACCAAGCTGAGACCTGGACGGCAGCAGCTAACCCTGCCTGGTAGCTGCCCCCAGTGCAATGCAGCACAGATTTGCATTTCCAGCCCTCAACCAGGAAAACAAAAGCACATTCCCACCTCTCTCCAACACCTTCCCATTTGGGTTGCACAGCTCCCAGACTGGTTTGCATCCCAGTGCTGCTGGGGGAGCTCCCCTTCCCCTCACATACCCAAGCACTACCCCCAGGAAAGATGGTTGGGGCACAAGGTACAACGAAGGCTCTTTCACCCTCAGCATGCCGATAACACACTATCCATCCCAAGCCCCATCTGCTCGCTCAAATAGGTGATCTGCCCATCAACATGAAATGCAGTCTGCGGAGCTGAGGCTATGCAGCACGAGTGCTCCACATGAATCACAGTTGCTGGGGATATAAAACATCAGCCACCCTTCACAAACTCCTGCCAGCACAGATCCTCCTTTGCTATATTTCTGAGCTGCTCCATGCTCCACTAGCAGAGGGGAGAAGTAATTTTACTTCCAAGTGTCACCTCTGAAAGTTGCAAGTGGGGACAGGAATAGATTAACTTATCTGCAACAAATAGTTAATACAACCAGCTAGTACCTATAGAGAGAACAGTCAGGAAGAGCAGTTTCCTTTCTAAACAACAGAGTAAAGTGTCAATAATGTTTCATTACAAGGTTCTGAATGCTCATCAGCACAGGCAGCAAGCAAAGATGATGGTGCCTCTTCTTGAACACTCTGATAAAGCCAGAAGGAGACCAAATGCAAAGGACTTTCTTACAAAGAAAGTGGCACCGCTTCACTAGGCTTGGTTTGGACTCAAACACTCCTTGCTCATCCATGTGGGTACAAATAAACTTGCAACAGAAAACCAGGTCCTTTTGTGTGGAGCTTAGGAGAGCATCAAGTAGACGGGGAAAGTTTCATTCCTCAGTGCCTCTTTGAGGAGTGGCTTTCACTTCAAATTATACAGAAAGATTCCCATCAGGTAGAATTACCACCATAAAAATCAATGCAAATACATAAGCCCACCATAAACTGCATTTCACTTACAATACCTCAACCCCACCTGAACAGTGAGCACACCACCAAGGCAGGGAGCCCAGCCAACACAGGCAAGGCTTGGCATCCCTGGTCCAAGCATTTCTACACAGAGCAGCTCAAACAATGAGTAGAAGGATGGTTAAGCACAGGTCAGAGCAAGCTTTGCACTCACCGATCCTCAGGGAATGGGGGCTGGCAGCGATCCTCATCAGCCACAGCAGAAGGAGCACCAGAGGCGCCAAGACACGGGGCATCTTCCATAAATCCTCATGGAGCCCTTTGGTGGTCTGGGCATGACATAACTCTCTGTAGAGAGAACACAAAGCACCATGAGCATCTCTGCTCTTGAACCAGAGACTCAGCAGGATGACACTGCTTCAAGCTTGCCAAGCACTTGGGACAAAGAGTCTATTTACCAAAGGAGGAGGAGGAGGAGGAAGCTATTTACAGACTATGAATTATTCAGGAATTGGATTCAAACTGGGAAAAGAGCTTCCAACAAAAAAAAAAAAAAAAAAAAATGGAAGCAAAACAAGGAAAAGTCCAAATATTTCATTTTGGCATTTTTAGCATTTCCACAAAAACAAGTGGAAATCAATACTGAGTCAGATCCCTAATTTCTCTTTCCACCTTCCCCCCTTTTTTTCCACTCAAACCAGCCTACAACTGACACCAGAATACTGACTTCTGGTTTTAGGATAGGACAAAACAGTTTCATGCCAAAATATAACTTTGGCCACCAAACTAGAAACCTGTTATTTGTACTGCTCCTGCCCCAGTGACAGTCACCACCTCTTTCCCTCCCTTTCAGGTGCAAGAGGATTCAGGACAAGACTAAGAGCAGGATCACTTTTTGTTGCTCCTCTTACAGGGTGGATTTTACTTTACAGGAGAAATGGTTGTCCCTCAAGTTGATCAAATTATCTCCAAGGCAGCAATGTCCTTAAATGCGAACTATTTAATCTGTTACCTTATCTCTCCCTTGGCCAATTATCTGGGAAACATTCTCATGCTATTCCATTTGTCTAATTCTTGGCCTAAATACTTCAGTCCTGACACAGGCAAAGTCTTTAACCTGCCTTGGAAGTTACCAGGAGTTTTGTTAGAGAAAGACAAAGCTTTAAACTTGGAATTTTTCCATTTGTCTCATTTTAGATTACATTCCCATTTCCTCCATCCCATCTCAGCGCTCCTCAGAAGAGCTCACCTCTTTTCACAGGGAAAGAAACACTGACATGTGCCCATAGAAGTGAAGGCAACACAGGGGCTGAGCAGAGAGCACATCTCCATTCCCTGGAGCTTTGTTTCTCTCTGGATCAATGTCTCCCCTGCATTCTGAGTCCCAGTTCTCTCAGGTGGAGAAAATCAAGGGACTCCGTGCTCTAATATCAGTTGGACATTTGAAGATAGCACAAGTTGTGAGTTCAATGCATTTTTAACAAGCAAAAGCTGCCAAAAACCACCAGGAAGCCATTAGCCCCCTCTGAGAAGGGCAATGACAATTTTCCCTTCTTTTTAGTGGGAGTTACAGGTTAATTCCTAGGGAGTCAAAAACCCTACCAGGTTAAGCCCATGGCAAACTGGTTACATGGAAGTGTTGGCAGCAGCACAGACAGATTGTGGAGCAATGTATCATTTGAGCACTTTGAAGCAGTTCTTTCCAGACTTACCAAGTTACTGACAGAACAGCAGGATCACATCAGATTTATTCACAACAGTATCACAACACAGGCTATGGAACCAGCACCAAAGTCACACACAGGCACACACACACATCTCCTCTCACTCCTTCCCTGCAGAGCCCCAGAAGGAACGAGAGAACCTCAAGAGGAGCTTGAGTTCTGCATCCCAAAGAGCAGCATCACGCTCAGGATCAGCCCCAAAGCCACTGCACAAGACTCACAGTCTTATTCTCTTCCTTTAGGTCCTGTGCTGCTGCGCTAAGCATGCTTTCAGTGCAATGTCCTGATCAGCCAGCCGTTGGTGATTAACTACATGTCAACTAGCAAAGCATCTGATAAAGGACCTCATATGTGTTTTGCCTTATTTCTCCTCTATTGTCCCCTCTTCCCTGGGCAAAGCAGTCTAGAGGAGACTACAAGAGCCATCAGTGAAAGAGACACAGAGAAAGGCTTCAAACACATCTTGACACATGACTATAAACCTGTCAAATGCTCATCCCTGCTGTTTCCTCACCACAGCACTACCTCTTTGCTCAAAAGAGCAACTCATCAAAAGGGGTTTGTACCAAAAACTAGCAGAAACCTTTGGCTCCTTGCACCTTGCCATCGCCTTTAGCAGGGTACCTGCACCCCCCACAGCCCTTTCCCGCTTCTCACCCCTTCCTTTTGCACATCCGAGGGATGAACCACACGGCCAATTCTCCTGTTTGCAGCCTGGTTTGGTGAAGAGGAGAATTACAAGATTCCCAGAGAAGCAGCTGCCTTTGCATCACCAGCTTAGTGTAATAGCAAAGCTAAATAATAAATACAGGGCACCCGCTGTGCTATGCTATATGAGCGGCAGGGTTGTAATTACCTAGAACATGGAGCACAGAGGGATGCTGCGTTCACCTAACACATTACCCACTGCTAAGAACGGCTTCCCAGTGCTCGGATTTTTGAGCACAAACCCAAGGAACATCTGTCAGCAATAGGAATACACCTTGGGGTTCACCAAAGAGCAGAGCTACACAGGTTCCTGCAACCCATACCCATCAACCATCTGGTTGATGGAGGTGCTAGCAAAATACCCAGGGATCGCAACACAAGGGCACTTTGCCATCGTCACACCTGTGCCACCGAGCAGTGGGAACAGACATGGGAACTCAAGACTTAGGATGAGAGGGAAATCAGGGGGAGGATTTTCCCTCCCCAGGTTGCTCCTGTCTCCTACTCTCTAAATTCAGGCATGAAAGGGTGGTAAATACAGTTCAAACCCCTTCTTTGTAAGGTAATGTTTGCCTTGCTATCCTTCCAAAAGCTTTTGCTTCCTTACAGCTACAAGGTGCACCTTTCCCTCTCTCATCTCCCCATGTATAGCCATAAAACGTGCCTTCTGCCCAAGTGCAGCAATGAATCATAGGCATCAAGTCCAGTGCAGCCCCCATACAGAGAGGGGAGGACGATAACCCTCTTTCATGCAACACAAAGCAGAAAGCCTTAGAAGCCAAGAAAACACTTCAGAGATCAAGGGTATTTAGTAACTTGCTGCACTAATTCTTGTGCATGTGGAGATGGCTTATCCCAGGCTCATTCTCACCACAGTTTGCTGGAAATAAATCAAACCAAACTTCCCTTACTCAAGTTTGCACCAAGAACACGCCAGGCCGTTTATACATTCACAGCTCTTGCATTAATGGTTTCTCTTTATTATACTGGCAGCGTGCTATGACAGCAAGCAAGCCTGGATGATGGACAGCTGTTTATAAAGCAGTCTGAATCTGCTACCTCCAAAAGGGGTAGGCTGGCTAGAGAAGACTTTCATAGGTCCTTCAGGGGGGTACATGAGTTGCTTAATAGGTGGTGGATCATAAGCTGGCCCCTGGCTTCTCTCTGCACAGCTCAAGTCTGTAATTCTTTTCCTGGTAAGCCCTTTTTCATCTTTAGCTCTGAAAATTCAAGAGAATAAAATAAATCAAGACCATACTGAAGAGTTTTGAGTTCTCTCTGGAGATAAGTCTCTAAATACCAAGCAGAATTATGGACGATTTGCTCCTCGGAGGAAGCAACTTGCTTCTGAAACTACTTATACATTTTTAATGACTGTAAGATAGCAGTGAAGAAGAGCACCATTGCCACACGGTTCTGGTATTATGAGATCTTTGCAGGCAAATTCTTAGGCAATACAGCAAAAGCCAAAAGGCAGAATAAAATGGTAAATCACAGAATAAAACCCTCCTGAAGCTGCCACACCAATAGTGAAGGTATGCCTGAACACCAGCCACCTCCTTCCTCTCCCTCTTGCTCCCTCTGCCAAGAGTGTGTAAGAAATCCAGGCTCATTGCTATTTCTGTTCACGCTTGCAAAGACATTACCACCCTGAAAACCTGCTTGCCAGCTGCCCTGCCACATTTGTCCTGTCACATCTGTCTCCAGCTGAGGAGCCCTGAAGATGGGCTGCATCCCATCAAGGTAAGGCACAGCATCTCCAGCTGCGCTTCGCTCCACGATCCTGGAAGGAGGCTTTCAAAAACCCCAACATGTGCTTTATATCCTGATGTAACCTCCGTTTTCTTGTACTGCAACCCCCCTACACCATCGTCTGCAAACTCGCTGAGAAACCACAAACAGCCTTTAAAATTGGCAGCAACTTCAATCTCATCCAGGCAATCGGGAGGCAGACTTTTACTCAAACGCTACTTTGGAGGTGGCTTTGGTGTTGATGGATCTTTCCGTGCATCACCAGAAGCTTGATGAATGGTGAGAAAATGCAGCTCAAGCAAAGCTAGAGTAATCCTCGCAGCTGAGACAACAAATTTAACAGCTGCAGAGCAGCAAGGAACTCTGAAGAACTGTCAGGAAATATCAACAAACAACTTAACAGAGCCTGCTTCATTCTTTCGACAAGCAGAGAAAGCTATTTCCTCTCGCAAAGCTTCATCTGCAGAGAGGCTCCAATTTAAATGGAACAGACAAAAGGGAAAGCAACTGAAAAACATTTCAACAAGTGACTGTTGCTGGGCTTGAAAAAGTGCCTGTGTGTCTCAGGGGGAGGGGAGGAACTAAATTGCAAGCCTGCCCCAGGGATACAAAGAGGTAAGTTCAATTAAACTGAAAAAACACTCCATTTAAAGCTACCAACAATATGTTTTCCTCTGCAAACTACATAATTAGCATGGGTAAATCATTACCACCAGGTATGGTTGCAGTCAAAACCTCAGTAAGACTGAGAGATGGATTAGACGTGTATAAAGGGAATGAATAGCTGGAATTACAATAGTCAAGTTGTGGGGGTTTTAAAGAGAAAATAAGGTTTTGGAAGGCATGTAAAACCCTTCATGCTGCAAGGCACCGGCTAACTCCCTGTGTCTGAGGGTTAGAAGAATCACCCCTCGGGGCAAGCCTCTATACACTGCTTCTGAAAGCAGCTAGCACTGAAAAAGGATACATAACAATATGAAGCACAGCTCTGTTCCAGTCTAGCAATTTCTATGTTCCTATAAAAACTATGTCTCCTTTGAGATTTCATCAGCATTAAAAAGCCTGCTTTACTTTCAGCCACCAAGCCTCTCCTCTCATTGCCCTCACAATATTCACACTGTGGCTCACCAGGAATGAACTCATCTGAGGTGAGAGACAGAGCAGTGGTATCTCTTTTGCCCAGGTATTGGGGGGATAAAAGGACCTCTGACTCCATCACACCACAGTGACAGCACCGCTCCCAGAGGGTCATTCATTTAGCACCAGAGGAGGCGATATTCAAGGGAAGGTGATGCTGGTGATAAATGCCTGCTCAGCTGATACATAAAATGAGGTTTTTTTGAATTCTCCTAGCTGTGTTCTTTTATCTCTCTCTTCTTCTATTTTTTTCCCCTCCACCCTTCGTGACTTCCAGAAAAAGCAGCAAGAAACTTCAAGGAGAAAAGAATTCTGGAGGCAGTGAAGCAGAAGGACGAATGTATTCCTGACATTTCTCATTCCTTAGGATTATTTCCTTTAACTTCCTCTCCCCGCAATCCTGAGTTCTCTCTCATCTCACCCTTCTCAATCCTCCCCAGCATTAGCAAAGCTTGATCAACTTCTCCTATCATTGCTTAGAGATAAAAGCTATATGTACCCATCCTAATTCCTCACACAAGCTGCATATAGACTCAGCTATCTCGAAGGAAGATTTTCCACAGCACTATCAACCACAGACCTGTGAACAGGAGGAGACTTCAGCAGTTACACTTTGAGGCTGAGTCACAGGATGTCTTTATTCAATTACCCGCTCCTCCACAGGCTTGTCACAGGACCCATCAGGCCCCTCAGGGTCGGTCAATACTTGAAAGCCATATTGGCACAGCAAAGTGAATTACGAGTGTGAAAACCCCGCTTGCCCCCTCAGAGGGATGCTTACAGAAGTCCCATTACAGCCATTGATTTGACAGCATTAAAACTCAGATGTTGGGGCAGCTTATTTTATTCTAGAAAGAGGTTTAAGCTGCTTCTCTACTAGGAAATTTTGCCACTACAACAGTGCTGGCAAACCCCTTTGGGAACATTCAGTCTGTGTGCTGCTAACCACTGCCTTTCTGCCCTGCTTCACAGTGCACTGTCAGGCACAGCAATGCTTTCTAGATGAAGGGATTACAAGACCCATACCCTTCCAAACCATCCATGCATGACCCTCCTGAGACCATCTATCAAAAGCTTCCCTTTGCTGTGGTAATTCACTTCTCACTGGGAAAAAAAAATAACCAATGAAGAGGAAACTAAGATCATGTGGGATTTTCTACCTCCCTGGTGTCCACAATTTATACTTATTAACAAACAATAGCAGTTAAAAGCACTGTGGCCCCACACAGAACCGACGTCTGCTCTACCCACTTCAGACATTCTTAATTGCCTTGAAGCTGTTATCTTAAAGGAAAAATCACGACAAGCCTAAAGGAAGAGGGGGGGGTGTCTGTAGGTGGAAGGAAAAAGGCAGACTTCATCCGGATGGGGATATCAAGCTGCCATTAAACAGGGGCCAGAGATGTCCACACCAGCACTGCTCCTCTGATCTAAGAGCTGTATGTCATGACAGACACAGAGATGCAGGCTTCATCTAGGAGATCTCTAGGCAATTGGGTAGCAGAAAACACAAGCCAGGCACCTACATTTTCCCTGTGCTACACCAGGAAAGAACACAGACTCACCACATCATTTTAGCCATACTGTATCTTCCCCTGCGCAGTGTAAGACACAAGTACCCGGATGGCATTAAACCTGCAGCTCTTCCAACTTGCTTGACTGTATCTCACCAAGCTGCGATGCAAGTGCACACACTACAAGAAAAACATAAGTCACCAGGATCCCAGCTTTATAATGTGCCAAAGACTGTGTTCAGAATGAACTGCTTTAAAATACCCTTTCCATGAGTGCGGGTTATATTCTAGAGTATATACTCTCTATAGGGGTATACTCCTGACAGTGTATATACCCTTTCACCACAGAAAAGAGCTCTGCAGAAAACCCTTTTCGCCTCCTCAAAACTGATGATTTTCCCAGTTCTGGCACACTTCTCACAGCTCTGTTTTGATGAACATGCACGCTTTTGGGAATGTGCTTTCAGCCATTTGGCTGGCAGCAATCGAACCTTCTTGAACGCAGTGCTGCAAAATAGCAACTTTTCCCTTTGAAGGAGATCTTCAGCTTTTGGGTGGTTTCTCCCCTCCCCAAGACTGATATTTTTTGCCACAAAGCTTCCTTTTATCAAACACACTTCGATGGAGAATTTTCAGCTCTCTCAGAAGAAATGAAATCCAACCAGCACTAGCCCCTATTTGCTGTTAGTGACGAATTACTGCTACCACGGAGCCTCTTTACACATGAAGGAAGTTCTAAAATATGAATCGGATCTGTGAACATATCAAGTCTAGGGGGAGAAAAAGCTCTTAAATACATCACCCTGATCTCTGAGCTACAGCAAGGAGATTAATCTATTTATTTCACTTAAAGGCTCTGGCAGATTCAAGAGGGAAAAGAAGGAAAACAAAGAAGCCTCTACCAAATCAACCTGCAAGAAGTGGTTTATGGCCAAAAAGCTTGTTTTGCTGCTTCTTCTAGCTGCCCAAACTCTAAGTGAAACAAATAGATTCCTCTCCCATCTATCACCTAAAGAACGTTTTGATATACACAAGCTCAAAAAGCCTGTACTTTGAGGCTAGGAGGAGGCAATTTGTGAATGGCTGAAGATGATGTTTGCAAGGCTTGGTTTGTGTATTTTAATGGAGTGAGAATTTTCGGGTGTGCATTTGGAAGACAGTAAGCATATGCATTTGAAAGGAGGTGGGAAAGAGGACAGATGCCAAGCTAAAAATATGCGGGAGAAAGCATAGGGGTGATAGGCTTGGGAGCAGACAGAGGAGGGGCAGAGGAGAAGAGTCTGCATAAGAGAGCAAGGAAACCTACAGAACTAAAGGAAAACACAGGAGTCAGGGGATGCACATACATGCAACAGAAGAACTGCACACAACAAGAGGGCTCCTGCAGTAATAGAGTAGCTCATAGCAATAAATAGCCTTGCACAGAAGAGCAGAAACGAAGTCCAAAGTAATAAGTGATGTTGCATTTAAAGGCATTCATTTGCATGACAGAAGCTTTTAACCCTGCTTGGAGGATAAGTGACCAAAAAAGAGATTTCAAACCAGAAGCCTATGTGTTTGATCAACAGTTTAACAAGAAAGATCATTCAATTAGAGGTACAGTGCTACTGTGTTACCAAGATGAAACATCCAGGTCCCATAGGGATGCAGAATGGGCAGCTCTGGCATTTTTCCCCTGCTGTTACAACATCACACCAAATCCCACATCAAGCAGCAGTAGGAAAGGGAGGGAAAATTCCCTCCTGGCCACATGGGAAATACCCATACCAAGTGCAAGCATACGATGTTTCAGGAGGGGGCAGAGTTTGTCAACCTCCCTCACTGGGAAATGAGCCCTCAACCTTTGCTGTATCAGCAGGAGGAGCACCCCTTGCAGCAGTGATGATGGAAGTGCAGAAATGAAGCAATGTTTGTCGACAAAAGGAAACTTATTGTCAGGCCTATTGTGATGCATTACTGGGCAAAACAACCCCAGAGAAATCACACACACACATCCTTGGCAAAAAGCTGCTCAGCTTTTCTCCTCATGACAGCACAGAGAATTCACTAAGAGACATGGCTTCCCTCTGCAGTCTTGGCTCTGGCATCTCTCAATTTCTCACCATCCTCTTCTCTCCGTCTCATGGCCTTTAATGTATTTATTCTAAGGCTTGGAGAGCCTTTTGCGTTACAGGGAATATAGGCACAGAGCAGCTTGCCTGACGATACAAGAAGTACTTCTAAACAAAGCACCACTCGAGTTTCATAAGCCTCGAGATAACTGCTCTTCATCTGGTTTATCCTTTGTTTCTCAAATATCTGCCCACTTCGCTTCAGACAGATACTTCAGGCCATTACATACACAATTCCTGGACAGCCCCAGACTTCACATACCATTTTGCCCAAGTTATTTGCCATTTCCTCCTTCACCAAGCCAAATGCCATCAGCCTGCTCACTTGCAGAGACCTTGTCCAGCCAGAGGCACTCCTGCAAGAGATCTAAGCTTTTCTATGCTAGAGGAGAGCAGAGATCTCTAGAAGCCCTGATGGGACTTGCACTTCTGAATTGCCATGAACACTAACCTTAGGAAAGCCCTGAGTAAAACCCCACACCCAGCAAAGAATGTCACTACTGATTCAAATGGAGTCTGCATTTTACCATCACTGTGAAGAGCTGAGCATGGGATAAATCTCACAGGCGCTTAACAGGCCCTTACTCCATTCTTACTCGAGCACATGAAGTCCCTTCCTATCTGCAGTATGATACAGGCAGAAGAATGACACCACAGCTGCAGACTTTATCCAGGGGTTCAATGTGCAGCAAGCAAAGATCACTTGATGTCATTAACAAAGCATAACACGCAAGCCCACAAAGGCACAGCACATTGCCTCAGTGTGAAAAACAAATCGGTTCACAAAACAAATGCATTCTGACCACCTTGCCTTTCTCCTGCTCCAAGTGAGCTATAATCAGGCTGCCTGTGCTCCTGACTTAGCAGCATTCTCAAAACTGCTCCCAGAGCACTCATCCTCATCAGCAATATCCAATTTCCAAACTGAGCAAGGAACAACTCTTTCCAGAGTTGGCTCCTCAGTTGTTTTCATCACTGCCTTAACATCAATTCCAGTTAAATGAGGGAAGTACAAAGGGACTAAGTTATGCCCACACTGAGCACTCTGAAAACCCTGATCGCATCATTCTCTTCAAGCTATAAGCATAATTTGTCCTCATTAACCAGCCTTAGCCCAAGTTTAATGTTTGCATCTTGACCTATAAGCCATCCAAAATCCAGCACCATATTCTAATGCAGCTGTTACCCTTAAGCCCATATTCACAGCCTGTCTGGCCAGATGAGCCAATAGGACTCAGACATCTGACATCCTGAATTTGCTTTCTGATCCAGACACTTCTGGTTTGTTCTCAATACCAGGGGAAGCAAAGCTTGCACAGTTAGGCTTTTAATACCCATTGATGTGACCATCCCTAATCAACCTGGAATATGATGTCCAGTATCCAACCAAATTTCATGGGGATGCAGATGCACAAAACTTGGTTTATAGGAGTTTAATGAAATAATCGTCTAGTAGAGAGATTTCCCCACAGAATAAAGGATTGCATGTTTAAGAATCATAGAATCTTAGCTCAAATCCCATTAGACACGCAGGAATCCACAAAGGGAAGTTGTTATACATGCTCTAAATATAGGGAAAATCATCAATTAGAGTTGAACGAACTCAGCCATGAGGCATAAACGGTACACCAGACTGCCTCAACTCGCCAGCTCATGGGAACCACTTGGGTTTTCTCCCCCCACCCCCTGGGATTCACTTCAGCTCAGATACACTCCAAGCAGAGCAAGTTTTGAGCGGCTGTGATTCAGCGCAACTCATTCTGAATCAGTTTTGAGCCCAGCAGGCTTCCAACTACTCCAGCTGCCCAGTAACCATCAGCCCAGCTGATTGTTGCTAACTGCTGTCAAATGGCAGCCTGGCAGCCTCTGCATCTTCTCCTGCCCCCAAAAGAAGAGCTATTAACGCTAAACTCCACATTACTCCTTTCCAAAAGTAGCTTGGACGCTGCTGGTAGGAGAGGGACAAAACACCCACAGGGACAGATAACACCGTGTATTTTGAAGGTGAATGAAGGCAGTCACTCATCAGGCATCCAGCCTGGGCTCTTCCCCCAGCATCATGAGGAGCAGCTCTTGCTCCCTTCTCTCTCTCAGCCTGCTTTGCCAGGAGTTAAATCACTCACATTAGGGGGCCATTTTCTCTCTGCCACCCCTAACAAATACTGTTGCTTAAACAATGAATCCTCAAAGAGTGCAGGGAGATGGTGACCCCAGCGTGCAGATGCCTTTATTAACACAACAAGGACAGCCTGGTGTGTGCAAATAAACCCTTAAATTAAAGCCAAACCAACTGCCATCACCTCAGTTGCTTCCTGCTATACAAATATTCCCTGCCCTGAAGATATACCGCTTGGGAAGTGGTCTGCTCTCAAACAGCCATTCTACCGAAGCAGCTCTTGTGCTGAGATGACACACCAATCTGGAAGGCTATTTCACACCTGGATTTCAGCCACTGATCTGAACATCATCTGTGGGGGCCCACGGGGTTCATGAGGGCTCTGATTTCACCCAGTGACGCCAGCATGCGTCAGCACGAGCGCCTGCAGAGCGCAGGAGATGCGATGGGGGAGGAAGGTGGTTAGATACTGACACCAGACAGAAATGGTTAAATGCAGAGCCCAAACTTCTGCAGTGCCACAGTGCAGGAGCCTGGCCAAGTGCACAGCACCAACTCTTTTGCCTTCAAGAGCAGCTTTAGGGAGGAAATGCAGCAAATCAGTGCAGAAAGCCTCTGACACACCAAGGGGGAAAAACCCAAGTGGTTCTCAGTAACAAACAGGGCATCATTTCCTATTACTGAAGTGCTGGATTAAGTCTGGTCCCTGAACAGCCTCAGATACATCATCCCTACAGGACTCCATCTGAGAGCACATCCAGGGAGCTGCTTATTACAGACTGAAGAAACACAATGCCCCTTTAGATCAAGCTTCTCTCTGAAGTTGCAGTGCCTTCTCCGTTTCCTCACTCCCCAGGCACTCGAGCCTCCAAAGAACAGAGCTGATTTCTCTGGATAGCTGGTGTGGATGTTTATCCCTACAGTTCCCTCTCTGGGACCATTTCACTCTGAAGCCGTGCAAGCTCAGTGGTTCCTGAAGCCTGGCAGTGATTGCTCAGGACTGCAGGCTGCTGGAAAGGGATGCAGCTTGTCTGCCTGGTGCAGCCCATTAGATGTGTGCCTATCCCTTTTGCCCTGGCTCCTACCTGCAATTGAGCATCCCCCTTCTCCCATCCCTATGGCTACCAATGCCGCCTTTTTGCCAGCTATCTGCCAAACACCCATCCTCGCAGGCAGGAGAAATGAGTGCCTGCCCCCATCCTTAGGAATGGATCCCACATCCACCTATTTAGCTACATTAGGTATGTTTTTCCCACTTGCTTGCTATGAACATCCTCAGCCATGTTATCCCTCAGAGCATCCCTGCAGAGGAGATCCAACACACCAGAGGAGACACACTAAGTCTCTAGTAGGGCACGTGCAGCACCCCACAAAGCCCCACATGGTCAAATCTAAATCACACCCATTTCTGCATCATCAGAAGGCACGGTCCTGCCCTCCTGCTACCTGCAACACCATCAGACCACCTCCTAGAGAGGTGCATATGGAGGTAGAAAGTGGGTTCTCAAAATGGCATGACTGGGGAAGAAAAGGAGTTGCAGACACTGAACATTCAGAGCATGCAGAGGCCACATTTCTGCCTAAAAGTGAGCAGGCTGGAGAAAGGGGAAGAGCATCCAAGTCCCGGGGAAAGAATGGACAGTCTCCAGATACTTGAATTTATGTCAACCTGGAGACCAGACAAAGAACCATTAATTCCTGGGCTGTCCAAGCAAGAATTGGATGAATGACAACTTTAGCATTATGGCTTTAATGGACCATCTCCCCTGGGTGCCAGGGAGAAGATGCTCTTTCTGGCTCTACTGTCCAAATGCCAAGAGAGATCCAAATCAGCCACATCCTGCTGTCTTCATGTTAACGGTCAGGAGCTCTCTTCATCCTACGTGCCTGTGAAGGCTGATAAAGGGAGCTGTTTGGCAGTACTCAAGTCTTTGCTCTTCCTTCACCCGCCTCCTCGCAGCTCCCTGGCCTTCTCTTATGAGACTGACTGCCACTTAGGCAGGAATTGGTCTCTGGGGAGGATGGGGGCACAGGAATTTCAAATCCCTCTTTTGGAGCTGACAGCAGCAACAACAGCTCAAAAGGCTTGTGAAGAGAGAGATCTTTATGAGAGCTCACCCCTCCAAAATCCTTCCAAGCTCCTTTTCTTAGGCACTTGGAAATAATTAAAGTCTTCCATCAAATTATACTGAAGATCTCTATGAAAAGCCTTTAATTTCCATTCGCTTAATGTAACCCCATCCACCAGATGAACTCTGTGGGGGGCTTTTTTGTTTTGGGTTTTTCTTTTTCCATCTCTTCCCCCTCCCCCCCCCTTCCCTAAAATATCATGCTGGGAAACTTTAATTTGATTTTAGCCTGACTGCAATTTTGGGCTGTGCCACATCCTGTCAGCCCATCACAGCTGCAGGGGGAATCTCAAGCTCTCTTTAACTCCTATGCGTCTCATTCCATCAGCTCATGGTCAGCGGCAGCAATCTCTGCTCATACAGTAGGCATGGGAGAAAAGCTTCCAAGTTAGCAAGAAACCTAGAGAGCCTCAGTCTCCCCAGTCCATTACTCCCTCCTACAGGCATGCTGAAATCCCAAGAAGTGGTCCAGGCTTACAGAAGAGAAGGGAAGGTTTCATATTTTATCTATATGGGGAGGTTGCCAAATTGACCTTTAGCTTACAAAATAAGCGGCAGGGATTTTCCACAGGGCAGAAATAGCTCTTTCCACCCCAGTGACTTTTTAAGCTCCTTAATGAACAGGAAGCTTCCCAAAAGAGAGCCGGCATCCCCTTCCAAGTGACCGCCAGCAGACGCTGGACAAATCCTGCCACAATGCCACAGTTCAGAGCAAAACTGCAGAAGCTGTTGGAGTCAGAGGCAGCTCAGGATGCTACTGGAGAAGTGCAAACATGCAGAAGGTTTCTTTGTGTGTGCCAAAGCCTGTAGTTGCAACGAAAGGAACCAAGCCTAAGAACAAACCCCGCAGGAAGATCTCAATTCCCCTGTCACTATTGCTGTAGCAGTTTAGTCACTTCAAAGCCTATTTGCCTTTACACAAATGAAGAGAGTCTGCTCCCCAAACTGTTCAGGCCATCTGTGTGCTGCACGGTAACATCTCAGGAGGGAGAGCTCAACACAGAGCGCACAGGAGGGATGCAGAGACCATGTTCTCCCACACACCTCCGGCTCTGTGCTCCGGCAGAGGCAAGAGGCAGCCACCTACACAGCCCGGGCCTCTCCACATTGGTGGCAGACCCAACTCTTCCCCGGGGCGAGGAAGGAGCTGTGGGAGCTGAGCCAACACCAAGAGAAGCAAACCCAGCCTGGGGGATGAGAAAAATGCCCGCAGTTAACACACGTGCTTGAGTGAGGGTGGCACAGTTGTAGCTGCAGCCAAAGAGGAGGGAGAGAGCCAGGTATGCACTTGGCAGATACCTGGGTTGGTGTGAAACAGCTTCATCCATGCAGGGGAAAGTGGGAATAATAATACAAGCTGCAAGAAACAGGCTTCAACTGCTAATAGTTGAGAGACACAGGGCAGTGAACGGAGAAAGGCAGAGGGACTTAAAGCTGCTCTGTGTCCTAGGAGAGGAACTGGAGAGGGAGGAAGAAATAAGGATGTATTTGAGGAGCAGCCAGTGTGTTGGACTCCCGCACTGATATAATTCAGCCCTTAAACTTGATTTGACCATACTAATCTGAGGATTATATCCCAGACTACCCTAGAGCCAGGAACGAGAAAAGAGATGCCTGTGTGCCTGCAGTCACTTCCTAGCAAACAACAGGACCAGGCTGCACTGCATGCAGAGATATGACCCTACAGGGAGCACGGGGCCACGTCCCCAAACAGCCACAGGGCTCACTCTTTCCCACAGCTTTTAAGAGCTGCTGCAGCAGCTGTAACATGCCCAGAAAGAAGGCCTAAAATGTTTTCAACACATCTGCCCAGGCTTTGTGAGCAATTTAGGAGAGTTAAAGCACTGGCATGTGCTATTCACAGCAGCTGCTCAGCAGAGGGAAGAAGATGATGATAAGCTTGTGTTTGATTTTGTCATTGTGAGCACACAGCAGATGCTGGCAGATAGGGTTAAGAGCGCTTTATGAGGTCTCATGGAAGCTAACAGACAAGCAAGCATTCATGAACAAGAGGTATAAGCTTGCTGACCTCCCAGAACAGCAGGGCTTAACTTAGTAATCAAAGCACCAATGAAGTCCAAGAGCTGGAAAAGCTAATGGCTTCTATGAGGCAAAGCATGACACTGTTTCAGGACACCAAGATTTCATCCCCAGTTCTGCTGCTTGGCTAACCTACTTGCTCTCTTAATGCATTAATTTTACCACCTGTACCTAGTGAGAGTAATGTTGAAAACCTCTTCAGTGAAGGGCTTTGAGGTGTCAGCATGAAGACTGTTCTGCAAGACTCATATATCATCATCAGCTCTGGCCGGGAATAACCCAGAGGCTGGAAACCTGGAGCAGCATTCTTCCAGCTGCATTTGGAATGGGTTTCCTTCCCTCTTGCCCCAGTAAACCCACATTATGGTCCTTTGCCTAGCTGGACTTGATCATTTGTTTGAACTACAACAGCACTCCAAATGAAACCCTCAAGGCTCCAAATGAAATCCTTGTCCCCAAATACTATGCTCCTGTCATCCAAACCAAGTCAGTCACTGCTTCACACAGCAAATCAAAGTCAAGAGGAGAACCCAAAATAGAGCCCAGGCTTCACAATGCAGTGCTGTGCACACTAAAAGATGCTGCCATTAATATTTCACACGTTAGATTTTAGCCAGTGCTCAAAGGCTAATATTTAGTGAAATGAGAAGATAGCATCTTTTAACAACACTCTTATCTCCATTGAATTCACTGGGGGCTTTTTTCCTGTGGTGCAGCCAAGCTCAGCTATTCCTCTTCCCTTCCACAGTGGGACAGGACATATGAAAGTCACTCCAAGAGTTCATTGTAAACACAAACCAAATGGGCTATGCAAGGCAACTTTCTTCTACAGAGATGCTCTCTCTCACACCAAACAAAAGCAGTCGCCAGTGATTTACCAGTTCAAGCGATTCTAATAACTCTCCCACTGACAGCTCAGGACAGGCAACACAGAGCTGGTATCACCAGGTCACTGTTCTGCCTCAGAGCACTGTCCAGAACAGTGCTGGGATGAAGGTAATTAACGATGTGGTAACTAATCTGTTTAGTCATCCGCTGTGTCTACAACTCATTTCTGTCGTGTGTAAATAGAGTATCAGAGCTTGGCAGTAATGGCTGTCAAGTAGCCTTCCATCCCACAGCAGATTTGCTGGGGTTTACAGAGGAGACTAAGTAGCCCCTTCTGAACAGCCATGTCCAAATAAATCTGATCCTTGTCACCAGCAAGAGTCAGAAGGCAACAGATGCAAGGACCCTTTCTCAGCGCAGCTTCACATACTGCTTCTCCTCACAACCCCTCGGTACCATTATCCATCCTCACTTTGCAGAAGGGAAAACCAGGACCCAAAGACCAAATAATTTGTCCAGAATTTCACAGGGAGCCTATGGTTCGCTCTGAAGGAGTCCAGCAGGTCCAAAAGGAAACAGAAAAGCCCATTCAAAGCATTGTCAGTGCATTCAGACATCGTTTCAGTTGGTCAGTACCTGATCAACTGGCCAACAAGGCAGGTTTGGACAAGTACAAAGAGCACTTAGTCTTCTCCGCATGCTCTAGATGCCCCATCAAAATGTGACCCAGATTTGTGCATGCTCATGGGGAAGAAGCACAAGTTTCATGGGTTCATTCCCACTTTCAGCTCTGTGTGGGACCGGAAGGGACAAAAATCACAGCTCAACAGTCTGTGGGGGAATCCACTTCCCAGGAAATCCGCTGCTAGAAGTAACAGATGCTTCTCCAAGGGTTCCCAGCTCAGCCTGGTAGACCCAAGGGGCAGACATTCTTAGACTAACAGCCAGGGAAATTTTGGCAATGCCTCTGCAATTGCCTTGTGGAGTTTTCTGGGTTCACCCATCAGCGATGTCTGACACACAAACTGAGATTATAACTGTGTGGGAGGGTACATGTTTGTGCCTGCTAGTGAGCCTGTAAAAGATAACACACACAGCGTGATAGTTTGGTCTATTGAATTGGGACTCCAGAAACCCATTTTTATCTCTGCAACTGCCCTGTTCCTTATCCTGAAATAACTGTCTCTTCTTCCCACTGTCTCCCCCTCTATAAAACTGGAAATGTTCCCCACTGGGTTATCTTGCTTTGGTACTGCATGGATCTACCCAAATGAGCTTCAGAACTGCCATTCCAGTTATGCCATGTAACATATTCCATAACTGGAGACTGCCATTTCCAGTTGTGCTTGTCTGGAAGTCCCAACACAGATTCAAAGGTTGTTTGTAATGACTCCTTACATGGAGAGATGATGCCTTCAACTCTTTCTCGGAGCACATAGCAACATCCGAATACACTGACAAGGTCATACCCCTTTTTGCAAGGGGATTTGTGAACTAAAGCCAAGGAGCACCACAGGAAAATGAAGTGTAAAAAAGCAACCTTCTCATACATACACACACAGAGAGCTCAGCTTCAAGGTGAAAAACCTATTTGCTTGCAGAACATAAGCTTGTAGAAGGCTGATTTGACAAAAGGCAAGGTACTCTGGCCCTTCTCCATCAAAACATTCGGGCATGCACTCGCCATCAGAAAGCCCACTTCTGTGCCTGGCTTTTAGGCTTGGACAACCCTTATCTCAAAAGGTGGGAGGCATTCAAGCATTTGCCTGGGTCGGAATCACAGGGCTTGACACCAAAATACACCAAACCCACAACAACGGATTGAGTTCAGCCCGCACAGGCCTTTGCAGCACACAGGCAAAGACCTGAGAAGAGCCAAAAATGCCCTGGGAAGTTACTGGTCCCCTGAGACTCAATTTGGATGATCTCGTCTTCCCTGTCCACCTCCTTTTCCATTGCCATTTTATGGTGAACATTTGAGGTTTAATTTCTGCCTCTCCTCCACCTCTTCTGCTTTTCCAACCCCACTAAAACCTGGCAGGTTTTTCAATCCCTGAGTATCTTGATGAGAGGAGGGCTGGAAAGACTCCTTTGGGGACAATGGATTAAATTCTCCTGCACTGTGCCTACAAAGTCAAAACCAAATCCTTCTTTTTTATAGGAATTCATTCAAAGCCTATTGATCTGAGCCTCCATCCTGGACTTAAGAGTCTCCGAGCCTGAAGTTTTGTGATCAAGGTTTCTAAACAGATCTGTGCCCTTATTTGCTCAGTCAGCCCCTTCCCCTTTTCCTCACTCAAGTGCTGGTCTCCAAACTCTGCGCCCAACTCCATGACATAAGACACATATTTCCCTACCTCCCCAACCACCCCCCTCCCTAGATTTATACCTTTGCTCCCCACCAACAGCTTTTCAACAAGGGACAAGACTGCTCATGATACAGACGTGGTTCTCCACAGACACTACTGTAGAAGGAGGGTATGGCTAGGAGGATAATGGAGGCTGAAATCACTCTCTGGGAGTCATTACAAGCTATTACTAAGCTGAACCTAGGGACTCCTTATTACCTGAGTTATTGTTCTGGAGGCAGCTCTTGCAGTCTGTTAAAGAGGCTGTACACAAGGACTTATGCTTATGGGCTATGACAGCTTGGATTTACTCTGAACTGCTGCATCAAGGTGTAAAAGAGAATCTTCTGCAAATGAACAGTTGTAAGAACAGTCACTTATGGCTCCTGGCTGACCATTACAGCACACTTGAACTGGTGATGTGGTCATCAGATCAACCCAGCTGATCTCAAGATCACTGAGCAATTCCACCAGCATTCCTTACAGGCTTTTGAGCACTGGCAACCTGGCCAGCACAACTCAGATGCTTCCAGAGCAGAGAAGGAGGAAACACCAATTGTGCCCAGAAAGAGAGGGTTGGAAATCATTGAGCAGCTGAGCAATTCAGGACCTTACACCTCCACCTTTAAAATGGTTCCCCTTGTAAGAGATAATCACTAACTTCAAGGATATAGATGGTACCAGAGCCTTGGCAGCCCCTGCATCATCTCCTTTTTCCAGTCCACTGTAACCCAGCTCCAGCCGGTTACCCATTCAGGCCACATCAGTTTACACACCAGATATGCTGCCCAAAATGTGAAAGCATAACCCTCCCCTCTGTGTCTCTCCACACTTGGCAAACTGCAGATAAGCAAGGACACAGCCCCGTGACCCCCCCAAAAACTGGGATCTGAGCACAAAGAGAGGCAGGCAGACAGACAGATACGCAACAGCGAGCACAAGGCAGCAGTGAGATCACCAAGATGCCTGGGAGAAGCAATAGCCCCAGATTTATGTCCAGGTTCAAACGTCTGCTAGAGCAGAAGGTCAGGGGAATGACCCTGCCTGCCAGAGAGGAGCAGCAGTAAATCCTGCCTCCAACCACAGCTGGCCTGGAAATTATAGGAGGAGGATAAAATTGTTCTATTACACAATCCTGGAAAATGACGTTTTCCCTTGGTACCATCACTCTAAACTTCAGATCCTTCTATCTGAGACTACTGAAATCTGTATCTTTTGGGCTGTGTTAATTAACGGAAGATTAATGAGAGCCAAACAAGGAAGCCATGAGAGATACAGCCAAGCCACAGCAGGTTAAGATCATATACACAGCCACAGGATATTGCTCCTAAGGCAGGGAGACAGAGCCAAGCAAATCAGGTAGAAGGTGCCATCAAAATGCTTGAGGCCCTTAATTTGAGCCTAGTATCATTTCAGACAAAACACAGAGACAAAGCTGGTTTAATGCTAACACATAGAAAACAGCAGGTAAAAAGCATTAAGGGCAGCTAGAACAGGAAAAGTCAATTTCTGAAGGCATTTTGCTTGTTTTAATAGATAAAGCACATTTCCATTCATTACCATTCTGAAAGTTTATGAACACTGAACTTGCCACATAGGAACTACTTGGTGTTGATCCTTTCCCCATTGAAAAACACATCAGAATTGGAATTCTTCCTCACCACACCAGTGGCAACAGCAGTGCCAGGTATTAGTAAGAGGCTGCAAGAGAAACGCAGCCCTTCTCACCAGGGCTTTCTACCCATTCTCAGGCTTCAATTTTCATTCATCAAAAAATAACAGAGAAAGGTTTCAAACACGCAGAGTGGATTGATACAAACACACTTCCCTCCTCCCACCCCCCACCTTCCCCTTTAATGGCTTTGCCAAAGGAGGAAAATAATTCAGTTGTGGCCAAGAACAGCACTTTTAAAGTGTTTGTTGTTTTATAACCATTCATTGTGCTTAATTATAGACGTGTTAGAGCTCGCGTGATCATCTTTTCTTCCTGGAGTTACATAATCAGCCACCACCACATGCTTCCACCTACGACAACATTACAGCTTAAGGGCCAGATCGTGCTAAATAGTCATTTCCCAGAGCTTTTTCCTGCGAGCAGTCTGAGGGATGCAGATCCGCAGATGCTCATCACTTTTTGTGGTCCTCAGGAAGTCCATGAGACCATGGGAAGAGGTAAACAGCATGCCTGCTCATAGACAGTGGTGATCTGCATGAGTTGTGAGGCTCTGCTCCGTGTGCTAAGAGATTTCAGACACAGCCTCAGCTGCCCGCTGGTGCTAAGGATTTTATCCATCACGTGTTTGCAGACCCACTGGCTTCTCTTGCAATGTCTGATACTTCAGCTATGCAACACCAATGTCCTGCCTTCAGACCTGAAGGGCTTAAGATGCTTTCTCAGGTTAGAACTTCGCTGTCCCTGCAGATACGAGAAGTTCAATAAAAGCCACACTTTCATCTAAGCACTGAACTAGGCACATACTGGATTACAAAACAGAAAATCACATGCCTTTCCACCATAAACAACCTTAGCCAAAATCTCAAGCAGAGTAAACTATTCCAATGTCACTACACAAAATGACACTAACAGTAACAATCCTCCAAACCCATCTTATCACATGAAGTAACATATGAAGACCAACACATCTGGCAGGCTTAATTTCCTCCTGGTTTCTGTGTCTGAGGAGCTTGGCAACAATTGAACTCCTCTAGAATGCAAGGTTGTGAGTGAGCTGGATATTGCTGCTCATCTACAGCTCAGCCAAAACCTTCACCAAGGCTGCAAGCAGGTTCTAAGATGCTCAGCACCAGCTACATGGACACTGGTCATTACCAAAGACAGGTTACCTGGCCTGGAATCCTGTTTAAAGTCCTCCTGGAGGCAAACAGGTTTTGCAGTGTGGCACAGGCAAGAAGCTGGGACAGTGAGACTGTGGTGAGGCTGGGGCCATGACAGTGCTCAAGTCCCAGCCTAACTCTGAAAGCAGACATGCCTTTGAAGGTACAAGCAAGCACATGGAAGCATGTGCATGGGTGCTTCAGTGGGCACGGGTCACCACAGCCCAATTATAACAGCACTTGTCATTCCAGAACAGAGGAGAGTGATCTCTGCTTGTCACATGGATGTATTCAGTGAATCCAACTGCCTTATAGATTAATCAAAAGCTTCAGCCTCCAGCTTTTCACAAGAGCAATTTATCACAGGAATTATAAAAAGCATCACAAGGATTCTGGAGGTGGCCATCGGTCAAGGAGCAGAAGAGGGGGAAAAAGTCTTTGCCTGGACTCTAACAGGTTATGCTTTGTTACCCTTCTCTCCTGTAACAGATCATTTCCACCATCATCAAGAGGGGACAGCTTCAGGAACCTGCCACATCACTGCTCTTTCACATCATCCTCCGAGCTGTTCTTTCCTCTTCCTGCCTTCCTCACATCTCCACTCACTTTATGCATTGTTTCAGCTATCCAATCAAAAGGGGAAGGAAAAAAGGATTAAGACATAAAAGTTTATTGATTGATTTAAAATTATGCTCTGAAACAAAACCCTCTGGATTGGAAAGCCTGTATTTCAATGCAAAAAGGGATGGTGGAACACAGGAAACACCACGAAATAAACAATCTCGGCTCAGAGCATGTATTTTGTCTTCATTATGCCCCTGAGAAGGTGTTAATATACAATGTACAATGTATTAATCACCCCTCTAACTTCCAAATGCGAAATGCATCATTAACATTCATGTTGTTCTCAATTAGTTTCCTGTATGGGAAGGAGGGAAACAAAGACAGGTTCTCTCACTAAATTTAGTTTCACTTGCAAAGCATTGGGATCATAAAAGAACCAGCCTGGGTGAAACTCCTGCACTCCTCATCATACACAAGGGCCTGCTGACAGCCAGATGTGGAAAGGCTTTTAATTGATGCAGCTGTTAGAAAAAGGCACTGTTATGGATAGTGTTTTCAGGCAACCAGGTAATTTAGAAGCGCAAGTTCCACTTTCAGGAGTGATTCAAATACTTTGGGACAGATTTTCAAAGGATATCAACCACCAAAAGAGGCAGAGAAGCACCTAATGGGAGTTTTAAAAGCCCCTAAACTAATAAGGCCCCTGACTCCTATTGATACTTTCATTTAAAAACAAGGGCTTTGAAGTGTTTTTGATCCAAAGTCTTAGAAGTTCTCCAGTACAGATTCAAGTGCCCTATGGGGAGAGAAAACCTGTTTGTTTATCATTTGTGAAACTCTCATCGTCCACAGATCTCTTTGCCAATGGGTACAAGGTTCAAAATCACTCATTCAGGGAGCCATGCCTTGGCGATGATCTGTCTTCTAAAGGCAGCCAAGATCCTGCCCATTAGGAGATGTTATCACTTCAACTTGAAAGGATTCAGTTTCTGGGTGCTGACCACTTCTGAAAGGAGATGTGCACTCCTGAGAACGGAAAGGGCACCATCACCAATAGGTCAGCTCTGAAACCTTTCATCCAGCCAAACTCTTCCAAGTCTTGTGGCCATTCCCTTGGGAATTTGGCTTCTGTGACAAAGCTGAAGCAGTTCAAAGGAGTTTGTTGAGAAATACCTGTGAACACTGAACTCTTTTGCTACACCAGCTCCCGCTTACAGATCAGCCAGGACCCCTGTGGTGGTCCAGGCCCCCTTCCAAAACAACCAGCCATGGGCCTTCTTGAGCTCGTTCCAACTTCAGCTAAAGCACATCTTTCAGGAAAAGCATCCAATGGCAATGTAAAGTTGCCATTCATGGATAATTGACCACAAGCCTTAGGGGAGATATTACAGGTTCTAATTACTCTCACTGTTCAAAACGTCTGTCTTATATTTCAAGGCAGAGCTTCTTGAGCTCCAGTTACTTGCAAATGGCTCTTACTGCACTTTCTCAGGCAAAAAAACTGGAGTCACCTTGCCACTAGGAAATAAAAATAGGAGTTTATAAAGAGAAAGACACCCTGAGCCCAGGAGGATGACTCATACCTGAGATATCACCTCCAGAGGACACACAGTCCAATACCTCTATGTTGGCTTAAGAAAGAGGTACAACACCTTAGTGAAGCTAAGTGGAATGGGCTCAGGGTGGAGAGAATTAAGCTCTCCACCAAAAGTATAACCCCCCCCAGCCAACACCACTCAGCCTCCACAGAGCCCAGCTGTTAACGTAGTCCCATAAAAACTCCTTGGATTAACATGGGAATTCAAAAGGATGCACCCATGGTCCAATAACTTGAAATAGGACGGAGCCCATGTTCCAGCTACAGAGATGCATCGCTAGCTCTGATGCATCCCAAGCTGCCATCCCCACCTGCAGAAGCAGAGTCACTGTGTACTGGTAGCTCAATACAGAAGGCAACAGAATTCAGCTGTTTTTCCCTATGTGAGAAGCGATAATCAAAAAACCTCCCACACAGATCAAGGCAAAGACAAATCCTGAGCCCTTCCCAACCAACAGGAGTTACGTGCGCCTTCCTTTAACTGTGGCAGCAAATTCCACTTAATCCCCCTCATTATATCACGTGAGATGTTAAACAAAATAGCCTTTTGTTTAACAATGATGCTGCCAGCGACAGAAAGGGACGCCTGCTTCAATGTAAAATTCATCACAAATCCCTGTCTTTCTCCCATTCCCTGCTAACCATGATCCTCTACAGATGGTTACTGCACAGCAGCCCATCAGGGATAAGCCAAACCAAGAAGTTCCCACGTGCTGGAGACCTGAAACCACCCAGTGGAATAGGTTGCTATGGTTGCCAAGATTTAATCCAAATTGATACAGGTAAAAAAAGAGAAATGTAGTGATTAAAAATAAATAAATAGACAAATCTGGGCCTTGTGCCATGAAAAATGTGAAGTTGTCCTTGACTCCAGTAGCAAATGAGGCATGAAATGTATCAAAATGTGATATTGAATGTAAGGATGTATTTAATATTTTACAACACTGGAAATCTTGTTACAAAAGAGTTGGATCATAAATCAAGCTGAGAGGGGCCAGTTCTTCCCTGCTCTCCCCTCTCTTTACCTCTAATTGTTCTCAGAAAAGTTTGAGCAGCTGAATCATTTACTGGGAAAAAGAAAGCAGAACATCACTCACAAGAAAACCGGAGGTGCTTCATTTGTCCATCAAGAGCAATAAACTCCCATTAATCATCCACGCTGCTTGAAAGTCACGCTGATTTCTGGAGATGTCTATCCTCCACAGCTATTCCCTGCATGCCTTCAGAAAGGGCACAAAGTCTTGAGGCAAACCTCTACATAAGAGATCTCTGCCATCAGTTAATTTAACCAATCATGTTAATTGCCTATCTGGGCTACCAGTTATCATCTTATCACTTGCTATTTGTAGCGAAGGATTTGTCACTCAGCTCTCCCATGTTGATTTTGCCCCCTGATTCTTATTTCTTCTTAGAGTTGGGGGAGTTCATCTGGCAAACCACAGGTTCTGCAGACAGGAACTCGTGTGTATGGCTCCTGGGCGAGAGATGAAATACGTATTTCGCTCCTTTTCCTTCTTATTGCCCAGACTCACATACACTTTTCATTACTGCTTTTGTATAAGCACCCTCCTGAAAATGCCTAACACTGAAGAGGTAAAGTGATTTCAGGAAGATTGCAGCTACAGTGGTGAAATACATCATTATTTTAATACACTGCATGCCATCTAACTAACCCTCTAGTAACTGCGGATATGGTACTCACCAAACACAAGAACCAATGCATTTAAATCCTATCCCGTGGTCATGGTAAGCTAACAGTTTTAATTTAAGTAGCACGCTAATCCACCCTGCATGCCAAGTCCTGTTTGTCACCGTGCTAATGGACATGTTTATTCACACATTCCCAGAAGAAAATGACTCCTGAGGGGAAAAAAGTGCTCTTTCCTCCACTCAGAGTCCAGAAATGGTGTCAACAAATCCATCAGGGTCACATCTTCCCGACTGTTCTTTGCCCACCTATACATCTAACCTGCTTTCCATTGTCTGCCAGCCTCCCACAACCATAAATGAACCCGCTAGCCACCTGCAGCTACATCTGACAGAGGATAAATACTTCAACTTGTACAATAATAGCTGACAGACAATAGCTGGTCTCTCAGCATCCTCATGGACAGCAAGTTCGCTTCTTATTAGAGAATTTACACTCAATACAGCTTTTCTGAAGCTCTTTCTGTGGCCGGGGCATTCAGGCACAGCTCACACTTATTTAGCTATCAAAGAATCCAGCCATGACAAAGAAATCCATAAGAAACCAGGCTTCATTACTTCGACTGCTGATGATGCTACCTCCAAGACCAGGGGAAAAAAGGAAAACATTGGTACTTCAAGTGATGGAGTTTCCAGCACTCACCTTGAAATTTATTGCCCAGAGTAATTGAATTGCTGGACTGCAAAGCAACACCTGCTCAAGGCTTCAGAAGTACAGCAAATACAGTGTGGTGGTTTAAGCAAAAGAGAGGCTTTGCTCCAATCACTGCCACTGGACAACGACAAACCTCTTGTGTGCCTTTTCCATCAGAGAGCAGCACAAGAAAGCTCCCTCCACCCTGCCCCTCACAGAGCACTCCCTAGCTAATAGGGAAAACACAGAACTGATGGTTTCAGGTTGAATAAAACGCTTCGCTCCTATTTCAGCATTTATAAGTGCAAAAAGATTAAACACATTTCAAGCCAGAATTATTTCTTCATGGAACACAATCAAAGCATGGGTTTTTTTTTACAAGATGCCAAACTGATCTATCTACTCTTTCCTAGAATTTTAGCTTTACCATTCCACCTCTCTAAGCACCTGTTTTGTGATGAATTTACATTCTGACAAGAAGTTGCTCTATTCACCAGGTATCAAGCAGCGCTTGCAGATCCTCTCTGTCTTGTAATCACTAAGCTGGAACCCCACAGTGGTTTACATAGTTAATTCCCACTGTAAGCAATGACAATTAGGAATGGAGGTATCTGGGCTTATTTCTATTTGCTTCCTTCCTCAGAAACAAGCCTTGAGCTAGACAGGAGGAGGCCAGGATCTGAGGCGAAGCAGCAAGCCCTTTAGCAGCGCACACCACGCAGGTTCTGGTGCCTTCGCTGTGATTCACCTTCCTCCCCTCCCACAGTGGCTGCTCTGCAGAATGGCTGCACCTTCCCTTCGCTGCCACCCACCACAGCCTGCAACAGGCTCCTCTCAGCAACTGTGTTAAACCTCCTTGCAGTTTCCTCATTTCAGTAACACCTCTGTAAACCTAAACCCAACTTCATGCATAGATAGGTTCAACATCCTTTAAATGCCCGTCCTGCATCTCTCCTGATGGCAACAGGCTCCTCTGCCCAGCATCACTCACTCCCCCCTATCTGGACACAGCTATTTGCAACAACCACTGCTGGTTTTCATTTAACTTATGGAGAGAAGCCACTGTGCAAGAGAGCTGTCATTTGCAGGGGGAGAGGGAACTGTTTGCTGTCTGGCTTTACAGCAGACCCATTCAGCTGTCTGCAATCTCTCAACGTGATCTTTCACAAGTACCAGTTCCTACAGATTTGTCCTCTCTAAGGAACAGCATCCTGTCCCCAGAGACCCAGAAGATCCCACATACCAGCTCTACCAGTGCTTCTAATCCAGTGCTCATGCAGCTCTTGCCAGCACAAACACAGCCCCCCTTTCCTCAAAGTGCCATCTGACATCTTTATTTCATTCCCTTTTCTTCCTTCCCATCTCCAGAAGACATTTCCACCCAACATTCTCTGCCTCAGCAACTCTAAATAAAACATATTTAACAGTGCCTTCATTCATTTCTCCAAGTAATTAGAAGCAAGAACAGGAGTCAAGAATGTAGACGTTACCCTTCCTAAAGGAAAGCAGATTTCTAATTAGCGAAGGAAGCAGCTTCTGTGGGATTCTTTCTCCAAACAGCTGTTGCTGAGGGATCATCTGTCTTTCTTCTTCTCCTCTTTTGCAGTAAAAAGTTCATTTATTTTAACATATATAACTGTTGCAGTACCCAATTAAGGCAGACGCAGGAAAATTACAATCAAGGGACATGGTGGCAGCATAAAGACAACTCGATGAACCCTAAACCACTGCAGGAGGAAGAGAGCCAAGTGCTCTCATCTCTATAAGCAGCCACATTAAGTCAAACGGCAGTTTCTGCTCCACCCCTCCGCACAAACTGGCTGCTGGTACCCCTGCTCAGCCCTTCACCAGCTGATTTCTATAGCTGGTCCTTCACCTCACAGAAGCATATGCCACTTAAACCATCCTATTTCTTCTTCCCATGTAAGAGATGGGAAAACAGCACAAGGACTGGCTCAACTCGGAAGAAACTGAGGGACAAAAGTGCTCACAATTTAGTTGTGGCAAGGGACTTCTTTCACTCATTACTGAGCAAATACCTATACTTGCATTAATCAGAGTTAAACTAACTACATAAAAATCCTCATACAGCTATGACATAAAACCCCCAAATCACCGGAGTCATGCTGTCTCCATGCTCAATGTAGCACACCCAAGACTGATGGTCTCTCTGGCCACCCTTTACCATGCCCTAAGGGCCTGACCATACTGTTGTTTGCTGACCATGTTTTATGAAAGGATTCCAACGGAATAAGATTCTCAAATATCAGATACAGGAAGATGACATTTTTCCAGCCGTCTTTATTCACTCCTCAGGTGCATGAAGTACATCACTGTCTTGTCCCTCCTCTAGCCCTCTGAGAGCAGCTAGACAACTTCCACCCAAAGCAGCAGGCATTCCACTTTGTTCTACTAATCTAATCTCCTTTCCTCCCTTCTAGGACATGACAAAAGTTGATGGTTTTTAAATCATGCAAAAATCAAAGCTCTGATATTACTTCACACACATACAAGATTGTCACATCAAAAAAGACATTCTCCATTAAAGAACGTTTTCACAAGATACCTCTTTCTTATCCATTGTTTTTGGTTTTCTTTCATTATCATTTTAACCTGGGAAAGTTTAGCATGTTCTTCGGAAGGGAGGCTCTGTGGAAATGTAAATCACCCCTACAAAGCTGCAGTGACAAGGACACCTTTTTACCTTCACACTGAAAGGAAGTCTAAAGCAAAACCCAGTCAAAGTAAGCTTGCATCTACATGCTACTGTGATGTGCACAGTACTGCACAGTTATCAGCTAAGATTAGTTCAGTGGACAACTCCTCTATGACTATTTGTGTCCAAGGATAATAAAGACACAAAAACTAATGGGGCTAAGCAAGTTCAGAATTAATTTAGACTGGCATTCCGAAGGCGTTCCCATCCAGTAGAGCAGCAAGGATCTAGATCAGCCTTCCCAAATACTAACAAAGGAAAAACCCAATAGCAGTTCTGAGATGGTGCTTGCTAAGTTCTACCAAGGCAGGTGATTGCAGGGACTGCATGTCTCATAAGGTCCCAGTCCGGGCTTACATCCAATAATCCTTCAACACATCACACAGAGAGAACAGAGCAACGCGTACATATGTGCCACACACACAGTGTTTTCAGCCAAGCCCTTCACTTCTTCAAGATGAAGGTGGCTGTGGCGTACACAGACATATTGTGCACCTAATATACCCTATAAACAAACACACCTACAAAGGCATTTCATGCTGAACTGGTTTCTCTCCAATCTGTAGGCCACAGCTTCCTAAAGAAGCCCTGTAGAACTGGAACGACCAAGCCAGCCTCAAGTATTGCTATTTAAAGGATCACTTAATAATTCAGTAAAAATCAATCCGCTTCACTTCTGTGGACAAACACTTCTGTGGACAAACCACTTGCTCCCTCACTCTTGTTAAGGCTCATGTCCCTTCTTGGACTGCATCTCCTTACCTGGGAAAGCTGGTAAGGAAGTTTGCAAGTGTGAAACAAAGCAGAAACGCAGCCCCCTGAAGGGCCTTTGCTATCGCAAATGCAATACAGGCCTGTCAAAATAAGCCCCTTTTTCCAAGCTAAAGCTAGGATTTGAGTCAGACACACAGCTAAGAGAGGTCTCATATCTGACACTCACAAACTGTATTCAGTGGCTGACTTCAGAAAGTCCATCCATGTCTAAAGGCATCTGAGCTCCATCACACACATGCTCCTGTTTGCAGAGAAATGTTCGTGTGCCCATGTGGAGAAGGAGAAAAAGGCAGAAAAAGGAAAATCTATAGGAATAAATGCAGTCAGAGATAATTCCCAAGCAGTCAGTTGCCAACAAGGTAGTACAAACACATACATCCAAAGACAAGATCTGTATCAATGCTCCGGGACTGGCGCATCGTGGGTACCACCTAGAAACTGATAACGCCAAAGAAGAGGGAGAGCAGAGAAAGCCACAAACATCACAAGATGACTTATATGCCAAAGGCATACAAGCAGGCTAAGCTGCGTGCATCAGAGATGCCCCTCCTCTTCACAGACATACCAGAGAGGTCTTCTGCCTTAGCCTCAGAGAAACACTGACACTCTGCAATCATGCACTACCATCAGCAGGAAGGGTCAAAAGACAGATTCAGCTGCAAATTTTCCAATAGCTGAAATGGTGTTTGATCAAAAGGAATGCCTTAGAAATCACTGGTGCTTTGCTGGGAGAGAGCATAGGAGCAGACATTGCAAAAGTAATTCTTTGCCCACATCACACATCTCCTACAAGAAGCCAGTACATGGCCTCCCTCCCTCCCTTCATGAGTTGCCTCGACTCCAGTCCTTGTTATTCAACGTATTTATATCAGGTTTCCTCTGCACTTCAGTTCACATTACACCATCTCAATCCAGTGTTATAAACCAGTCCATCATAACCATCAGCTTTATTACAGAGACTGCTGCATATAATGAATGTGTATAATGTATATGTAGGAAGCAAAAGACACCTCTATATTTTGGTTTTGTAAAGACAAATAGCTTCAATTGTTTAATCAATAAAAATGCCTCACCAACTCCTACTGTTATTACAAAGCTATTTCAGACAGAGTGAAAAAGAACCATTGCATCTATATTCCTGTCAAAGGAGACAGTGGCTGATCTGCCATTGAATGAACTACCTGGACACATCCTTATTTCTAGCACTAAGCAAGCTGAACCTCCACTGCATCCCAGTCTCTCCCTCGTACCATGGTTTCATCCACTTTAAAGCATCCCATTAACCTAAATGGTGATTCTTCCAAGAAAGGATACTGTATTTAAGATGAAAATACACAATCTGTAAATTATTCAGCAAATGGCAATTACAGTGAAGGGGCCATATAGGTTGACATTAAGAGAAGAGCAGCTGGTGGTCCCAGAGAGCTGGGAGACGGGGAGCTAGGGAGGCAGGAAGCAACACTACACATGCAAGAAGGTCTGGGAAGAGGGATGCTGGAACAGGTGCCATTCAAGCAGGGAGCACTGCTCCTGCAGCAGAGACCACAGACCCAGCTGCCAGGAAGCCTTTGAGAGACAGGCAGTGCTGGAGCAGTTGTTCATAATTGCCAGCAATGCTTTCCTGGTAGGAACAGCAGGGACCAGCATGATGTGAGGTATGCCACCATATGCCTCACAACTTGCTCACCCCAGCAGCTCCAGCTTAGAGCTGTAGGGAACTCTCAATTGAAAGGACAAAGAAATATCATGTCTTATAGCTTGTGCCCCCCTTCCCCTTTGGCACATCTTGTCTTTAGGCTTCTTGCTTCTGGGGATAGAGGCTGCCTTCAGGAAGAATGCAAGGTTTTCTATCACTGGATACACAAGATCCATTTTATCCCTCAAAACCAGCACTAAATGCACAGATTAAAAGTAATCCTTAGCTCTAGTTAGCAATCACAACTCCCAGTGGTTCCTTGAGGAACAGACCCTTTAGTGTATTAGGGCAAAGGCTCAGCAAATCCAGAAGCTCTGTTGTACAGGACTATAGTAGGAGAAAATGTATCAGGCAAAGCTTGAAGCCAGATCAGAGGGCAAAGTGATGTCCCTCTTGGGGGCAGCAGCAGACAAAGAAACAAGCACCATGTCCATATTTGATCTCAGGGGGCCGGTGCCTACTAGGGGGAAAGGATGACCCCGTTCAAATCCAACTTAGAGCAAAACCAGATATCCCAAATCCCAGCTTCACACTGACTGCAAGCAGCCTCCTGGTCAGGGTACTGCTTCAGCTCTTCTTTCGTCGTCTCTGTGTAACCTAGCACCTCCCCATGGTGGTAAGGAAGAGCTCCTGGACCAGGGTTTCCCTCAGATCCTCAGGAAGATGTAATTTGCATTGACTAGGACTCCTAGGACTACTGCGGTAGAAAGAGGAGGAAACCTGGGGTCAGGAAGATGCACGTATTTCCACAGCATCATAGACTCTCTTCTGTATCAGCTCCT
>JANHGB010060416.1:56457-76599 GCA_026283785.1 Coracopsis vasa
GAAAGAGGAGGAAACCTGGGGTCAGGAAGATGCACGTATTTCCACAGCATCATAGACTCTCTTCTGTATCAGCTCCTTGAAACAAAGCTATTTTTTTCCCCTTTTCTTTCCCCTTTCCTCCCCTGGAGACTATATATTAACAGTCAGTTCCCTGCTATCTCGTACACTGTTCTGTCTGGCTCTTTTCCACATCTCCAGGGTGCCATTCTTTATTCCTCCTCCTTGCTGCTCTCTTTTCTTCACCTCACTGTCCCTTGAACTTCTTTTATCTCCAGAGATCCTGGCCAATGGATTCATGATCACCAATGCCCAGTAAGGCTCATCTCACCCATGCTCCTATTGGGTCAGTGTCTCCTTCCCCTTGCTCTTTGCACTCTGGGAATGGAGCTCCATTGCCCTTGCAGGTGGCAAGCTCACAGAGGAAAAGAGGGGGAAAGAGGGAAATGTATCAAACAGCCCAGAGTATCCCAAAGATCCCCTGTCAATCACAGCCTGAGCAAAACTGCCCTTCAGCCCTGTCCAAGTTGAGCTGTTGCTGGCTGGGGAAAAGAACTCATTTTACTTATCAGTGTGCGAAGAGAGATTAGAGATGTTCTGGAGTCTGAAGGGAAAAAATCAGTGAACTGAAAAAGAAAAGGTACTTGCAGAGGGAGAGAAGACACATTTGCTTGTCAGGTACAAGTAGAAGCTAAGGGGAGAAAATGGCTTGGGAAGTGAAGAAGGCACAGGAGAAGGGGGAAGCTGGACTACAAAGAGAAGATACTGCCAACTCTTCTGCCCCGTGCTTCAAACAGATTTTGAGTGAAGAGAACAAACTGATGCCACAAGCTTCTTCCTTCAAATGCAAATAAAAAGCACTTGAAGCACTCTAACATCAAAACTAGAGGGAGGGGGAGAATTGTATTCTCTCTATCCTTTGCACTCCCCATTGCCATGCCTTCATCCCACAACCCACCTTCCTCTCCCTGTATACACACACGAGCACACACTTTCTCCGCGGCTCCTGGACCACAGTTCATGCCCATGAGCTTTTGCAGCTTACCAAGACGTTGTGAAAGTGACAGCCCTGACATGGACAGGTCTGCCCAAACCCACCCACCCAGCTCTTGAACAGTCCCCTCTCCATGCCACCCTTCCCCACGTGTTCCGCTATTGCTCTGCCCTTTTCTCTCACCTCCTAAGAAACCTGCAGGGACACACAGAGATTTCTACCCATTCTTGCCCATGTTATCCCCTCCTCCTCAGCCTACAGACTCACCTCCTGCTAGCTCCTACACTCCAAAGACAGAGGATGCTTGCTCATGCAGGTCAAGGTACCTGGAGGATGTCCCAGTTGCAGCCTCCAGGGCCATGGCTTACACACATTGCCCCATTGCCCAGTGGCTCAAGCCCTGGCTCTGGCACAGCTCCCCTTCACTGAGCTAATGGCTATGCTGAGGTACAGGCAGCTACTCATGCCTGGCTACAAGCACAGCCAAAGCAAAGAGGTCTTGCCAGCAGGTGACATATAGCCCTGGGTTGAGTCAGAAGCAGGAAATCCAAACCACAACAAAGAGAAGGGTATGGGGATGTAGGAGCTTGAGAGAGGAGGGAAAGAAGGGCAGGAAGTCATGAGAGCCCCCATGATGCTGCTGTGGATGGGCAAACAGCCCCAGCACCACTGCAGCTGCTTCACTTGTGGCACACCAGCCTTTCATGAGCGCTCCCCAACTAAGATGGCCTTGCAAATCCCCACAAAGGAGTATTCAGAGAGCAAAGAAGCCTACCTCAAAACACTCCTAATCAACACACAACACTCATCTAGAAGGAGAGAGGAAAACAGAGACTCGGTAGCAGGCACTGGAAGGGAAGAAAGTGAGCGACATAGTAGATTCCAGACACTATTTCTGCAAGGGAGAGGAAAGAATAGTAACTTCTACCTCTAAAAAGCAAGCACTAGATAACACCTTATGAAGACTTCTCCCTCTGAAAAATTAATCCTGACAATACAAATACATAGACAAGAAAGGAACAACTCTCTGCAGAGCATCCATGAAAGAGGAAGCCAAGTTCGGTCAGGAAAGATGATTACTTTAACATAATAATGTCTCCCCATGTATTCTGAGGAAACCTCTTCTGTGTTTTCTTCTACTGCAAGGCTATAATAACCCCACAAATACTCAGTCAGCTACAATAAGAGCCACATCACAACAAACCAGCCAGAAGGCCATTATATGAAACACATTTTCAATAAAATAAAATAAAAAATAGAGGAAAACAATAAAGCCAACACTTTCTGAGCAAAACCTCAATGCCTCCTGCCCATCACTCACGACACACCTGCAAATTGCTTCACTTCTTGAAGACTTCTCTGTTCCGCACTTCAGGAACAGTTTCCTGCAGGTCATTACCAGCTCAAAGGGAAACACACTTTCCCACAAGGCTGTATTCCCAAGCACTGCATCTGGATGATGGCAGGAGACAGCAAGACCTTATTTTCCTGACCAACACTGTGACATGGATGCAAATTGCCCTCAACCTGCACAGCAATGCGAAGGGGGCATGTGATAGTCTTGATTTTATCTCATGGTACAAAGCCATCACAGTGGGATGCTTTTAAAGGCAGCACCTTCCAGGGTGGAAGGCCAGCAGATCATTAAGTTGAACACAACACAGCCTGCCTTGGGACACACTCATGGTCTCTTTGGTCTGGCTGTCAGGACCTGACAGCAGCCAGCATGGAGTACTTGAGAAGAAAGGGCAAAGGCAGAGCACACACAGCTTGCCCTGAGGTTAAGAGTCTGCTCAACTCTCATTAAGCCCAAGTTAGGTCATATCCTGAAGCACAAGAATTTAAAGTTTTCTATTCATTTATGCTTTTACATTTACAACTCTAAAAACTCTGATAAGCCACATAAATATCTACTCTCAACTTCAATTATACTGTGTGACAATGAACGCCATGGGCTATTTTTTCACGATACTTGGGAATTAACCCAGGTCAGCAACTCAAGTTTGACTTTAAATTACCTTGTCTTTCCTAATGGTTTTGCCTGAATGATCCCTCCACACACTTTTGTCTGCTCGTCCTAGAGAAAACCTTGCACATCAAATGCAGCCAAAGGAATTGTCTTACAATGTAAGGTTTGGTCTCCAGATCCCATTAGCAAACCTCCTCAGATGCGAACACAATCACCCTGTACAGGAGCTACAACTGTTACACTGCTGCACGCCGTTTCAAAGCATGCCTCCTGCATGCGTGGCAGCCTGCAGAAGAGATAGCAAACACAGGGAGTTCAGTCCACAGCAGGCAGGAGCTTCTGCACCAGCAACATCCATCACAGCATCACTCTCCTGTGCTAGGATTCCTTGCCCAGAGCCTTATTTCCCTACATCCACACAACCATGGGGCAGAGGGGAAACACAACAAAGTGAAGACGAGCACTGCACACCAGCAAGAGGTGCACACTGCTCCTCCCTCCATGCTTTAGAACTCCTTTCATGTCATCCCAATGGCAAGCTCTGCTCCGGCACCTCATGCTGAGCCCACTGCTGCTATTGTTATTCCAAACACAACTCATCATATGGCTGCAGAGTGGCAGAGCTGCTCCTTCTCTCCTACAACATGTCCTCTCTCTAGCAAGGCTAGAAACTTCACTGTAAACATCTCAGCTTCCAGAACAATGAAGGGCAGCAGAGGAGGAAAGAGGGGATGGGAGGACTACAGCTCCCTCGAGTCTCTGCAGTGCTCCAAGTGTCAGCAGAAGAATCCATTATGGCCTTTTATTCTTCCTTCACTTTTAAAGTCATTGTCACAAGTTCTTAAGCTGCCCACAGTGAAGAATCCCATTGTTCTCCTAATTAATTCGGCAATCTCAGTGAAATAATACAAGCTGCAACTGCAATTCCAAGCTCACCCCTCGACCACTGGAATCAACTAATTAAATAACAATCAGCACTACCGTTTGTGTTGAGAAGATGGACTGCACCGGTTTATTGCTGCAATTAGGGAATGCACTCAATAATCGGAATGAAATACAAGTTTACCCAGGAGCCCACTAAATTATGACCGTTCATACTTTGTTTTCTTTTCATCCTAGCAATAAGATGGCAATTCTCCCTCTTTCATGCTTCCTCAGTTAGAAAAGGCACTGTGGCAATGGAAGGCAAGTTACCAGCTGCAGACAGCCCTGCTGTGCAGGCACCATCTTCTCTTCCTCCCAGTTGAGATAACCTCTGTCTTTTTGACCAAGGTCCCTCATAATCATCTGCATCCTTTATTGAATAAATCAGCATGGGGCTGCAGACACACTCACACAGAGATACCTGGTGTTACTGGTAGGATGCAGAACGTAAGTGCTAGCTGCCCTATCTCAGCTCTTAGAAGAGACAAGGCCATGCAGTGACAAAGATCACTAATACAGTGACAACAGGCTGGAAAGACAGCAGTCCTGGATGCTCTCTCCATCCCTGGTGATACTCTCCATCCCTGGAGGTGTCACCCTCTATGCCTCAGCAGCACATTACAAATCCTTGCTGTCCTCTCCAGAATGGTATGCTCCAAGTGATGACTGGATCACATTATTTCATGCATGTGCTAAATATTACACTCACAGCAAAAGCAATACTTGGAAATATCAGGCTGAGGATTTCTGAGCACCTCAAGGTTAATAACAAACAGGGTGCTCCTCACTACATAAGGGACCTATTCCCTTTCAGTTTAGTGTCCGCTGCCACGCTAGAGAGGATGCAGTAGCTTGTGCAGGACTCTGCCTTGTCTCCACAGAAGGGGTTGTACACAACCCACTGCCCTTTGGAGCCTTGCTATTCAGACTCCGCCTTCCCAGCCCTGCTTAAAAGGTAACAGCACTCTGAAAAATGGGATGGTTGAGCAAGCATCTCTGTTGGCACATCAGTTACTCTGATCAAACGAGCCTAGATTTCTCTGTTAAGAGCGTACCACTCTGTCTCCCCTCTTCTTAACTGCCAATCATGTAAACTCATACAGGAAATGTAGATTCGTGCTGGGTCCTTCCCTTTTTTGCCATTATGAGTCATAAAGATCACACAAGCCAAACGCAGCCTATGAGGCCACTGAGCCCAAGGGAATCCGGCTCTGGTTTTGGGGATGTACGAGTGCAATTGCCTGGCTCTTCAGCAGAGACTTCATTAGCACTGCTGGTGATGCCCGAGACAGAGCAGATGATGACTTCTCCAGCTGCTGCACTGTCTCTGCAGGGCTAGTCAGGGTAAGGAGGAGAATAAATACGAGAGGTCTGACTAAAAGCCTTTGCAACAGCAACCACTAGACGAGTCTGCAGAGGAGGAATGTGCCGTTCTCTCCACTGTACTGGTATGGCGATAGCACAGACACCCAGACTGATGAACGGACTTGTTTGTATTAAAATCAATAGGACTTCAGCACAAATTTGAAGTTAACCTTAGTACTTGTGGGGATCAAAGGTGTTTCTCCCCAAGACAGAAGAAAGCCATACAGAGTCAGCTCTGGGATAAGACCTGCTGCGTTCATGGAAGCCAGTTCGGGATGGGATAGGAGCCTTCAAAGCTATCACGCCACTAAAGAGACACCCATTGCATAAGCACAGAGATAACTGGCACGGACAGCAGCAGCAGGAGGAGGTGTGAAAATCAAATTGGATAAAAGGCAGGTGTTCGGGGAGGAGTGGAGGCTGAGGGGAGGGAGAAGGCAGGAGAGGTAGAGTAAGCAACTAAATAGAACAGTACTGGCATTGTGCTGCTGTCATTGGTACTTCACAACATTTGCAAAATGCTCCTGTCTGCTTCAGGAAGAAGAATTAGCTTTAAAAGTGCATAATCAACCCATCACCACCAGTCAAAGGCAAACCACATTCTCCCTCTGCTCTGGCCCTGCTGCAGAGGCAGAGGCCAGGCAAGCCGCACTCCCAGCCAGGCAGAGGCACCTTCTGTCAGGTTTGGGGTGCTGGAGGATAAGCAAAGCACAGCGTGTTTCATTGAGCCATCAGACTGCTGCAGGTAGAGAGGAGCCACCCAATCTTCCTAGCAGGGCCAGGAGGGGAGAGCAGATCTCTGTTGCCACCTCACTAGGGCATCATCATTCTCACGTGAGGAATAGTCCAGATAAGGCAGCATCCGTGCTTCAGAAATAATGAGCTGTGATTACACAGGATGATGGCCAAAACACATTAGAGCTAAAGCTGGGGAGAATTTCTCAGTTTTTGTGTCAAAAGAATGGCCTTCTTCCAAAAATTCATCATTTTTGTAATTCAGCCCCCTCACCAAGAAGTTTCCAATTTTGCCCACAAGCCCCTCAAGTAGCCCACTTCGTTTTCATTGCCTTTATTAGGTGCAATAGAAAACAGGCTCTTACAAAAGGGAAAAAGGAACAAGAAGAAGAAAGCACAGAAGGGAAAAGAGGCCATGAGATGGAAGAACGTGACTTCATTTTTCATCTCCAAAGCCACAATTATTAATCCATGTATGTATTTTTTGCCATTTTGGAGCTTCCTCCAACTCTCATGGGTTTACTCAAGCCCACACAGAGCAGGAGGCAGATGGGATAATTCAGGTTGCTCTGTGTCACATGTGCTTTCCCACTGGGTCAGCCCCAGGCTGAGACAAAAGATGTTCTCCTGCCCACAGGGACGAGGCTGCAGGGTGATGGGGATATACATTGCCAGCATGGCAAGGCAAGAGAACCCAGTCTGAGGAAGACGCCAAACACGCTCATGGTCAGCAGCTATCCCTGCCCTATATTTGCACACCAATTGACAGAGCAGACAGAGAGGGCTGACAAGCAGCAGGGACATGACCTGCATTTGCCTCCTCTCCCCAGTGTAATTGTTCCCATGACCTAGAAGGCAGGCACCTCAATTCAGGGACACAGCAGTGCTTCCAGCCTGCAAGCCTAATACTCCACTTGATTACACTAGTCATATATTTTTACATATAAAAATTTACTGCTTCCTTTCCACTTCAACGGCTTGAAGAAGTTAACTGCAATAACTGCTCAGAACCTCTCCCCCAGATGCTGATGCCCAGCCTGACCCTTCTTTGCTATTGTGCTACACTCCTCCACATTTTCACCCTGAGAAGGTGTCAGTGGACAGACCCAGGTTTATTCCAGACACTGTCACTGATGTGCTATGTCTTCCTTCAGATATTTCTGTTCCTTCACTATCTATTCCCTACTGGTTAAAGGTGCAGCAGCCATCAGAATAGCAAGAAAAAGCCCAGTGCTAAGCTAGAAGCAGCCAGTCGAGGGTGCTACGTGTGTACGCTCATGTCTCTGACCACTGCTTCCCTCCTCTAACCCAGTGCTCACACTGCCCATCACCCTCCCCCTGGTCCAGGTGCTCTGGAGCAGATCCCAGGCAGACGTACACTTCCTTCAGCTCCAGGACCAGTTTCAACTCCTGCTGGCATTGCCAGGAGCCAGGCAGTGCCACAAGCACAGGCTGCCTCCCCATCAGCCATGACTGCCCTCTGTATGAATACGGACAGGTTTCCTGCTTTGATTTGTGTCCTTTGTCATGCAGAAAGCCTCACAACCTACCCCAGCTCCAGCCTGACAGCCCTGAGCTTCAGTGGAGTTGAAAGAGTATCTACTAATTACCCTCCCATAATGAACTAAAGCAGCTTGTAGCAGAGCTGTTATGTTGAAGTCAGGAATCTTTTATCTTAGGAATCAGTGACCATTTTGACACAGAGCACAAAAATCCAAGGGATGCAACACTAGTACCGTGCTCCCAGCAGCCCCTCTACCTATGAAAGAGCCTTCAGCTAAATGGGACTTCATCTGTTAACATCATCTTGCTTTTAACAGTAAAGCCACCCACAAATGGCTGGAGGCTTTTTTGCATGGAAGGAGAACAAGCAGTTACTTTAATTGGAGACAATTCATCCACAACACACAGTTTGTTGCAAAGCTGGTTTTATAGGTACCAAAGCTGAAGAGGATTTCAAATGTGTTTCCTTGCCCTGCTGCTTATATGAAGCCTGGCGGCCCATGAATTTGCTGGATCTTAGTTTCTAGAAGCTAAAACATCACCATCAAAACGTATAAATCTCTGCACAAGATTAGAGCCCAGACATGCCCAGTCCTAGACCTGGTCTCCGATCAAACTAGAAGATCTGGAATAAGTTGCAAGGAAAACCACATTAACCTGTCCTGAGGGAGAGTTATGCCTAGCCTTTGCTCTTCTTCGGCTCTGATTCGCCTGTTAGCCCTGAGAGCGCCCAATCTGGATGACTTTGAACTCAAGGATATCTTGTAGCAAGCAGGTCTGCAGGCAGATGCTGCGTTACATGGAAGATGACGAATGCATTGCTCACATGGAGACTCAGCAACAGAGCAGAGGACCCCAGCCAAAACCCACTGATGGGACAAGAGGGGGATGCTAACACTACTCACCCTGCCCTGCTTCTGCAGAGAGTGTGTAATCCCTGGCACAACAGCCCAACACATCTCCTTTTTCAAGGGAAAAAGACAGGACTTTTTTCCTATTAAAAAAAAAACCTGAAAACCACCTATTTCCATGCAACATCTAAAAAAGAAAACATTCCCAGGGGAGGGAAAACAAGGTACCGCTACAAGAAAAAGGAAACCAGAAGCACAAACCATAGGAAAGATGCTTCTGGCATCAATGTATTGAAAGCCCTAATCACAATCCCATAAAACAGTTAACTTGATTAGCCAAGCATGATTTAGACAAGGTTATCCTGCTGTTGTTCCTTGTTTCCCTGACAGGGTTTGATCTGTCCAATGCTTTACGCTGCCTTTGCCAGGGAGAGGGTGTTTTCAGCTAGGCAAGGGTCATTACAAATTCAGGAGACGCTGCACACCACTTGACTCATGTTTTACTTACCCTCTCTTCCTAATAGAGCTTGCCATGCTAATGCAACTCCAATTTTCAGCCATTTCCTTCCCCATATGCCCCCACTTAGGCAGTTGGCACAATTTGTCCCAATTCCTGCCTGCTAATTAAAGGAAGAGCCTATAGATGACGAGGGAGATGTTCTCCTTGGGTGCAGCATCAGAATCTTTGCAGTGACTTTGTGCTTACTGTGACATAACCATAACCCCTGTGCTGTAACCACACTGCTCCTAATGAGGGCACACATTTGTGCTGCTAAAAGCAAACAAATAAGCAAACAAACCCCAAACCCAAACCATTCCCTCGGGGGCAAGGTGTCCCCAGCACTGGGATGCTCACTCAGCACCACAGACATAGCTACAGCCCTCCACGTGCAGGAACAGGGCTGGAATTGTCAATAAGCCCAAAGACCTGTTTGCTGGCTGGAAACATAGGAACACGTTTGCAGCAAGTTTCCTTCCCTGTGTCTACAATATTTCATCTGGAGGATAGATGTTCTGGTGATATACACTGAGCTGTCAGGGAAAATGGGCTTCTCGCCTAACTTTTAACACGTCTCCTGGGATGCTGATGCTGGAGGACAACATCCTCCGAGTCTTGTTGGACAGACAGATCGCAACACAGAGCGAAAAGCCTGTTATAAATCAACACTGATACTTCGCTCTTGTTTAGGTCAGACTCCTTGCACGATGCAGCATGGTCCAGAAGCGCCCAAGCAAGCTCTGCATGAGCCGCTTGCATACAGCCATGCCCTCTACTTTGTATTTCATTTGCCTTTGGTATCATGTTGACAGGGCATCAACTGGAAGGCTACTGCTATAGGAAGTGACCAGCATTTCTTCAACACAAAGCAAAGAACACCTCACACGTAACTAAACCAGCAAACGGCAAGAATTGAAAAGACTGATGCATTGCACAGGAAAGACCCAGCCATTTGAAAGGACTGGTTAGCAAATGTGGCAGAAACGCATGCCTTCCCTCTTGAACCAAACTCTACCAAACCCAGTATTTTGATCACCCATTACAGACAACTTGAAAGAGGACAGTCCCAGACTATTGGTAACAACCTAAAACCCACATTGGTGGGATTTGCTACTGCAACAATCACAGTTTTTCAGTCCTCTCACATGTTTGTTAAGAGATCACCCCTTCACGGTGCACAGAGAGGGGATGCTCTGGAGAGACAAGGTGTAATACACACACCCTGGCCTTTTTGCTTTTCCCTCCTTCTGGCCATCCTTGCAACCATTACCAAACACCTGCATCATCTGCAGCTATCAAGATGATTAGTTTTTAAGTCTCATTGATTTAGCTGCTTTCCTGAAAGCTAACCCCAGCTTGGAGCCCTTCTGCTGACACAAGGCCCTAAAAAAACCAAACCCGTCTTACTGTTGCTGTCGACATTTACAGATTCTGTACCCATCTGTCCAGTTAATTACTTTGTGCAGTAGCCTGTTAGCTTCTTAAAACCAATGAAAAAGGACCCAATTATCATTCTGGGCAGCTCCCTGGATCCCAGCGAAGCAGCACATCCCCAGTGCCACAAGTGCCTTTGATACCGTTGTAAATGGGCAGAGAGAGAAGGGCTTTGCAAGACTTTCTCAAACACCAGGGACACGGCATGGGGAGAGTGACTCGGTGGCCCCGATTAGGATGTGGCTGTGCCCACTGCTCCCCTCTGTGGGGCACCTCCTCCCCTGCTCCCCAGCACATACGCACTAACTGGTAAGTGCACCAATGGATGTCAGTGTCATTCAGCAGAATAAAGGCAGGAGGGTTTTGCTCCGGCTCGGCTTCAATGAGAGCATTTTTCCTGGAACAAGGGGCTGAATTCAGCTGCTTGGTGCTGTCTGATTGCAGTTTGTTGCCAGAGTAACCAAGGCACTGGAGCTGCCAGGCCATGCTTCATGGGAAGGAAGGGACTGCTGCCTGGCACCCCACTTGCCACCACTCTACAGAGGGCTGGAGACATGGGTACAGGGTCCTCAGTCCCTCCATGGGGTTAAGCTCAGCCCCCAGAGCTCCTGCTGAGCAGAAAAAGGAGAGAGGCACCAAGAGATGCAGAGTCAGCTCCTGGCATCTGCTGCAGATGACCCCAAGTGACTCTGGACCGGTCACTCCATCCCCCTGTGAAATGAGGATAATACCATGCTGCGACTTTGCCACCCTGCTCTAAATCACCCTCAGGATCCAACTTCATGTCTCAGACCAGAGTCTCTGACCTGATCAAATCATCTATTTACCCCTCGCTGCAGTCCCAGAGCTTATAACCCAGCTTTTCCAAAGGTTTTTCCCCATTTGAAGGCCTAGTCATACAACTGAACATGATGGCAATAAGGATGCTTGACAGGTTAATGCATCAGCTATCTCTCCGAGAATGTACTTCAGTCTGAAATAAAATACAATGATGTCTTCTGCTTTATATAGCAAAATCTGGCCTTAGGGATGCAGCAGACCAGCAAAGGCTGAACAGAGTGGTTTTCTTAGACAGGGAGGACATAATTTGTGCTTTGTACATTGAGAGTGCTAACACAGCCCGCTAAGACAGAGAATGCAGTCTCTCCAGATCAAATAAAACACCCTGTGATTTTCCTTTTAAAGGGAGGCCAAGTCAGAAGTTACCCTGTCACACATCTGATCCTTAAGCTCTACTCAGCAGATCACTGGGCTACCCATGCATTTCCCTCTTTTCCCTCTCCCCATGCTTATATATTTGTAAATTGGTTTTCCATCTGCAATTGACTATTCAAGTCGCTCCACAATTTATCTTGGGATAGATTTTGTAGATTAAAACAGACAGGGAAAGGGCACAAATACATGCCCCCCCCCGTCTTCTCAGCAGTCTCATACCACAGGCAAAGGGAAAACACTCATAAGTGATAATAACCATAGACACAAGCAGGCTCAGCATCGTATACTAAGAGCTTGCCATTATCCTCACACACACAAATGAAGATCACAGCCTTGCCATACCAGGGCTCAGACTTGTCTGAATATGCACGAGCTCTGTCTCTCTGCTGATTCCCTCACACAGGCTCTGAAGGCAGGCGCCCCAGCCAACCCCGCCACGCACCCTGGCTTGCTTCCTCGCTGCCTGGTTTGCAATTTTAATGTCACAGCTTCCTAAATAGCAAAGGATTTATCAGGCTTTAGCCAGAAATATTGCATTTTCCAAAGGGATTTTTCCCTCTTCCAGGGCCCTGCAAGTCTTGCAGTGTAACATTGTCATGTAATACCCATCCCGACCCACATGAGAAACTGCTTGAAAGGACAGAAGCAGAACCACCCCCAAGCATGCACAAGAAGGGGTGCAGAGGTGTTGATACAGTGCAAAACCAATTAATTACTACAAAGCTTGGTCCTGCTTCTGCTCTCAGGAGTCATGGGATACATGTCAAGATCTTTTCCACTTTATCACTGCTATTCATGGACTGTAAAAGAGCATAACTCATCTCAAGTTCCTAGCACGAATGCCTCTATGTGTTGCTTCAAGTTTGACCCATGTTCAAGAGGTTAATATGACTTGCTCAAGGTTACATGGGAGGTCTCTGGCAGAGCTATGAATTAAACTGAAGTTTGCAGCAGCCCAGGGCTGCTGCTCATGTATTACTGTCAATACTTGGCACGCACTTCTCAGTGCTCAGAGAGTTACAGTTAAGAAGGAGCAAGGTAACCCCAAATTCCCTGCCTCCAGGGGTCTGCAGACCCCAGAACCAGATGGTGCCAAGCCAAGGTTAAAGTTAAGCACAGCCTCAGCCAGGCACAGGGCAGTTCAGGCTGCCCTGACACTGATGAAGGAACTGTGGGGAACAGGGAGTAAATGAAGAGCTCTGTTAGTCCCCCTGTCTATCCAATAAGCTTAATCCTTCCAAGTCATTTGTCTGATCTGTTCTGCAAAACCTCCAGTGACAGATACTCTGCAAACTCCCTCAGCAATCTATTTTAGCACCTCACTATTTTTACTGTTCAACAATGTTTCCTCATGTCCAGCCTCAATTGTTCTTGCCACGATTGATGCTGTTGAGAAGAGTTCATTGCCTTTCTTTGAGATTGTTTCTCTTTGATTCCTGTGGGCATGTGTTCTGGGCTGAGATTGGCCGCAGGTTTCCATGCTTTAATAATTCAAACATTACAGAACAGAATTGATGGGCCCTCTTATTTGAACTGCCCTCTGCAAGCCCAGCTCAGAAATCTGCTGTCATTGTATCACCATCCAAGCCTATGCATATGGCACAGCTAAGACAGAAGCACAAATAGGAGCTCTGCCTATTACAGTCTCAAACTGGCAACCAAAATTGAAACAGTCACTCTCTAAAGGCACCAACCTCATTTTCCCTCATGCACTGATCACAGAGAAGGCAGACCCCAGTACACAGATCTGGGTACCCAAAGCATCAGTCTCGGTTTCAGACAAGCTAATTACCTTCAGAGATGCAACATTCAAAGGGTTATTTTTGTGCCTAAATTGTGGATGCTGGAGTTCAGCCTTAAGCTCCCAACTTTGAAACATTGGCTTGTAGTCTTGGGAAAGCAGAAGGAGAGGAGAGCAGCGCTGTGCCAGATAGCTGGGACCTAGCAACCGCCAATCGGGACCAAGGCAACACAAGCTAGTTTTTAAACCAAGTAATAGATGGGAAAAAATGGGAGCATGCTGGGAAGCAAGTGAAAGAGAAGGGAAGCTGAGTAATCACAATGCACACGAGACGGGCACAATCTCACACCTGTAGCTGAGGCAGAACTGCTGAGGAGCCTCTCTGCTCCCAACTGCTCCTTATGCATAGAGATCTTCCTTGCTTATCGCCTCCATGCCTCCTTCCTTCCATGCACTCAGCTCTGCCAACATGAGCTGTACTCCAACCCCATGGCCAGAGCACAGTTTGACAGCTTTGAGTGTAGTCCTGCACAGAAACCAGCTTCTTTCTACCATGTCTTGGCTGGCTCTGCTTCCAAGCAAGGACATGGGACTCGAAAGCTTATCACCTTCATAGACAGACAGCAAAAGACAAGCAGGCAGCAAACTGTCCTCCCCATTTTATGTGCCTAAGGCTTGCTTTCACACACAGCACTAAACACCTCGCCAATAACTGCTTGGCTGCGAACAGCTACAATCCAGATAGATGACTCCATTACAATACTTTCCTTCTCCCTTTCATTCTGCCAGACTATTCTATACTGCTGTTACATCCTTTGAGTTGCTTCTTTATCTCTCTTTAGTTCATGCAACCTTCTTTTTCCTTCTTGCAGGCACTTTGCCCAAGAAGGATGGGACAGCAGGCCCTAACTAATCACCTGGGCTGCATATGCAATGATTTGCAAGCCCTGCTTCCCTGATCCTGTGCCTTTGCATATGTATCCATTTGTTCCCTGCCTTTTGCTCCCAGATCCCATAAAGAACTTTTCCCTGTCATCATTAGGCCTTTCTGTATTCATTAAGGGCTCCCGGTGGCTCTGTGTTACTCTGTGCCTTTTAAGATATTCCATGTTACTTCATTCCAGTTGCAAAATAACAATACTCCAAATACAAATCAATTCCGAGCTCGCTTGGACAGGAGTGGCTACACAACATGCAAACACATACACACACATAAGTACACCTCATCCTGCTGGACCAGACCGGTAATTCAGACACACTAATCAAGCTACATTTACATGCTCCCTGTTGTTTAAATTAGACACATTCACACCACACCTAGGAGGAAACCCAAGCCAACACATACACAGCAGCTGGCTTGATAATTCTCCTCCACTGCAAGCCATTCCTCCTGTAATTAGAGGGTTTAGATGCTGTAACAAGGCTAACACTAGTTCCACCCACAGGGCAAAGTTCAGTCAGAGAATCTGGAGAACAGTGAACAATAAATGGGCAGTGAATTAGAAGCCAGTCATCTCAGTGGGAGCACCGAGTACACAAGCCAACAGCTTCATTTAATTACACAAAGGCATCTCAATCTGTTTCCCACTGCCTCTGTCTTTTAGGGATAGGAAGTGCATTTGCCAGTTTTAATAAGAATTAAGTAATGGCTGCCTGTCCAAAGCTACCTATTGCCACATCCCAGTTTATTCACAGTTAAGAAAGGCGACATAGGGTCATCCAGACCCAAATTCTCAGCATTATGAAGTTATGAATACCCATTGTTCTTTGAGGATGGAGTGAAGGACCACTCAAATAGTATCCACTTGCAGCACTTGCTGTTCCTAACACTCAAGATTCTAAAGCACCATGACCCCAAAAGCATACCACAAGTGTTACTGAGCCCACCTTTTCTATCATTATAAAAATGAGCTTTGTAGATGTTTGTTTAAAACTGAATTCAGGTTTTCTCAACCACTTAGTGCTTCATATTGGGATCCCAGGCAACCAGCATCCCTTGCTGATGCTCAGAGCTATTTGGTCTTAGGGGCTCTGTAGGTAGAGGACAGCTACTGCCCAAGAAGCTCATGGATTCATGTCCCAGTTCACAACAGCTTCCCTGTTCAGGTAAGTTATCCAAAGCTCAGCACCTGAACTCTGCACCCCCAAGCCTCTTTGCCCTGGACATTTGGCTCCATATTTATGAGCATGCCTTGGCCTCCAGAAGCAGCAGAGATCCCGCTCCCTGGGATGCCTGTGATAGCCACAGCCCTCTGAATTACAAGCAAGTTTAAATAGCTGGAATACAGCATGGATGCACACTGGGCCACCCAGGGGGGAGCATGCTACATGCAAAGCAGTTATCATAGCCCTCCAAGGCACTGTTTATCACCTGCTCTCCTGGGGTCCTCCTACACTCACCTGCACTACAGGAGGCTCTCAGAGATGAGATATGAACCTGGTATCTTCCCCGTCCCTTTGCACACTCCCCTGCTTTGTCTCGCCATGCCTCCTCTGTGCTTTTATGTTTGCATCATTAAGTGGCCTTTAAAAGTCTATTATGCAGTTCTCATTAGGCAGAGAGAAGGAAGTGCAGGGGGAAAAGAATGAAACAAAATCAGCCAAAGGCTGGCAGAAGAAACAAGCACAAGAGCTTAATTTCAGAGCAGTGACTACGTGTTTACAGCAGGGAGTTGGGAGTTAGCATTGCAGATCTATGGGATGAGCAGGGCTAATTCTGACAGGAGATAAGTGTTCAACTCTCAGTTCTGCCCCAGGGTTTTGAGGTTTGTCCCAAGGAGGTCACTTCATACTCCTGCAACACCACTGTGAAGAAGAGGCAAGGACAATCCCTTCATCTAAAAGCAGTCCATGTGTTTGCGGCTCTGCGCGGTGGCGAGTGATGCGGCACCAACCACATTCCAAACCTCTACATTTTCTGCTGGTTTATCTTCCCCAGCCCATGGCATCAACACTGAGCAGACAAGAGTCCATCTTCCTCCTTCTCCAATGTAGATTCAATGTCTTCCATTGGGAGAAAATGCCCACATTTTAGTCCAGAGCCAACTGCTCAAGGTACCTCTAGTACAAAATGTCCTGTTCTGCCATCTGAATACAAAACCTCCAGCAAAACACCAGCTGCTGCTGCTTGCTTGCTGCTCAACCAGCTCAATACATTGTGATTCTGGGTCACTGAGAAGCACCTTTACCCCAGCGCTCTCATCGGACCAAGAGGGGTTTCCTGCAGAAACAATACCCCCGTGACAGGCAAGGCAAAGCTGCCCAGAGAAAGCAGCTGTGTTTTAGGAGCAGGGGAGAATTATTCCTATTTAAAGCACTGTTAATTTCCCTCCTCTTCTTTATCTCAGGGAGATAATGACCCTCACACTGTAAGCCAGGCCAATTGCTGACAGGTTCAGCTTTTCACTGGAACAAAAGTTCATCCCTTCACCAGGCTGATGTCTTTACCTGATTGGAGCTCTTCATTAAAGCACCAACACCCCAGTAATGGAAATAAAATGAACTAGAAACCTTATTGCCACTGCTCCAGGAAAAAGGTAGCACATTACGTGCCATCCATCATGAGACCTAACAGTTCCATAGAACACACTTCTCCCTAGCCAGGGACTCCCAGGATATAACACAGGGATAGTACTTTACCAGGGGATGCGTTAGTCTGTCTAGAAAGACCAGCCCACAGCACGCACATCCGAACTGGAGACACCACATTGGCACTCCTAAATCATCCCTTTCTGGGTTGTCTGTGTGTTGGCAAGGGGAAGGAGTCACAACTTCCCACTGAAAGCACCAACTCTTCAGCATCAAATCTTGGTGAAGGGAAAGGAAAAGGAAAAAGCCCCCTTAACCCAGGCTTGAGTCTCCACTCCATAGAAGCGCTGCAGCAAAACTCATTAGTCATGGCTGGCGAACTTGAAAGGAATAAAAGGAACCAATGAGTAATGCAACACTATAAAAACATAACAACCTCAATAATGGGAAAATCAAAAGCCTGCACATAAACAAAGCCACCGAAACAGGAGTGCTTGAGCCAAGGTATATAGTTCCCAAATTCCATCTGTATAACTGCATTTGGAGCATTTCATCTCAAGTGTTGCTATATACACCAGCTTGGAAATTGTGGGTTTCTAGTCCTGACATATGCACAAATGCATAGATACAACCATCATCTCCATCGTCTTGGGAATCCCTTCCAAACATTGCCATTCCAAGAAGAAGCAGGTGAGGGGTAGCGGCTCTATCTAGCATATGCGGCAGCTTTAAAAGCTGCATTTATGCAAGCAAATGGAGCGTATCAGCTGCACTGTATTAACACCAATGCCTGCAAATGGGACTCTCATTTTTGTTGCTGTGACTGGAAACTTGCTAAACATACAGTCAAGGAGAAAACTGCTTTGAGTGGTACGTTCAGAACAGCATTTGCACCTCCTGTAGCATGAACCCACTGTCATCTGCCACATTGCAGGAACAGTCTTGTTCATGCTTTGCACACAGAAAGAACCGAGGAGAGGCTTCCCAGTATGATGCCCCCAACCAAACCAGCAAGTCTACAGGGAGGAGAACAACTCAAACTGCTATAATTCAAAGCAGGATGAAGCCCACAAACCACTGCACAAATCCTATCAATTACCTCAGTTAAGGGCTATAAAGAGCTTCAAGACAAAGCTGGTTCGATCATTCAACTCACTATTCCTGACACATTGCTAAAAGCCCTGGATCTACAGCTCAAAAGTTTGCAGAAGAACCTCCACCTTCATCTTAACCTGATGAAAAGCAAGTTTCTGGTTCTGGTGGCCCTGAAGCTTAAAACTTCAACACTGCCAAAAACTAAATGGGCAAAATGAAGGCTAACATGGTTTTCTCTTTGTAGCTTTAACCTCCCTGCCACAGGTTTCTTCCCAGTCTTGCCAAGTTCACCATGCACATACACTGCCATATCCACCCAAGGTGGCCAGAGCCATGACTGCTATCAGGGGGGTGACATTCATAGTGCAATAATTAGTCAGCAGAGAGGCTGACCAGATAATTCTCCTGTCCCTCTAAGATTTTGTCTGTATGACTACACTCATGAAATTAAAGCAGGCTATTTGAAGATGTTTGCTTCTCTATGACAGCTCTTTCATAGAACCTAATGGGCTCTAACATGTATTTTAACATGACACCTTTCTTAAGTCATTTTCCTATTCCTGAATGCCACCTGCAGACATCAACCTGTGCTATTCATTCCAACTTTGTAACAACTGGAATAAAACCTGCAGGATTTTCTTCTTGACATGATGATATTCCCAGAGACCTAAGGGCTATAGAGTGAATTCTTATACAATATGATAATTGACTCAGTCTCCAAAGGATAAGCATGTCAAGATACAAAAATCATTTTTTTCTTACCAGTGCAATGAAGATGTGATTGAGAATGTCATGTTCTGGGTGCATGAGCAATAGTCTCATAACTCATGATCTAAAATAAATTGTTCTATCATTTGTACAAGTTAGGAGATATTCCAAGTCAGACAAGCTGAAAGCAGAAGTTTAAACATACTCAGCATGGCAGAAAGAATATTAATTTCCCTCCCCCCTATATAAACGTTAAATCACAGTCTCTCACTTCGGGTTAATCAATCTTTCAATGGTGCTCAAGTCCACCAAACATAAACATTTTTTTCCTGCAAAATCTGGCAGAAAAGGGCTTCACTGAAGCACTGGAAAAAGCTTTGACAAGTCTCCAGTGAAAAGCACTACATGAGCACACACATAATCTCACTGCTACATACCAGTTATACTGCACACTTGTCCATGATTACCTGACTAAGGAGCCATTTATGTGAAAGATGCCATAGGCAATGTAGGTCTTGGTTTCCCCTCCATTCCCATAAAACACTATTCACTTCCATAATTGAACCTTCAGCAACAAAGAACCTCTAACAAATGAAGCAATTTCTGGGGAAACTCAGCCCCTAAATCCATGCAGACAACAGCTCTTGGGCAGAGTTCAAATGCATCCTCTGCTCAAATACTTTATCTCAGGCCACTTAAAGCCCCTCAAGAATAGGTGCATTAAAGGTACTTGGGAGAGAATAAGAACGGCACTGCAGGCTGAGATCACTCCAGAAAGGAGGAGAGGATGCTAATTATACCACTGTTAAAATGGAATCACTGGGGGAATAACAACAAACAGTCAAGACAGTTAACTGGTGCAAGAGCTGCTATACTACTTCATCAGTGCTGGGCCATCCGCCTGAATGGAGAGTAACAGATTACATCAATGTAGTGACAGGCAATCAATGAACACTCAATTAACAGTTACAATATTACTAACTTAAGCAAAATGTGCTTTTGCTAACGGCAATCTCTCCTTTGTACTGATACCACCCTAATTTAGTTTTCTTCAAGGCACCAACATCAGATGTTGAAAGAAAGAAATTCAGATGCCACCATGTGAAAGGAAATACCCCTTTGATTCTGCAAAGAGCCAAGTCAAAGGGGCAGGAGACAAGACAAGGCTGCAGGATGACAGGGTGCTGGAAATGTCCAAGGCCAGGTTGGACAGGGCTTGGATCAACCTGTTTAAGGTTCAATGTGTCACCACATTTTCTTGCCATTGCTCCTTTTCCACCCCTACCTTGCTCTGCAGCTTTAAGTTTGGCAAGGAGCTGCGTATTAGGTGAAAGTAACCCTACTAAGCATACCCTGTGCCCTAATTAACACACCAGCCACCACCTGAAGGTAATGATACCTCTTAATCTCTCTCCCCGAGTTTGCTGAACATGTCCCAGGTGGTGGCATAAGGGATTTGTAGTTGCAGCATCCTTTGTTTCTGTGCAACTCCACAGTCTGCAAGCTGACTTAAAAGAACTCTGCAAGATGTATCATTCCAATTTAGAAACAGCAAAAGTACCAAGTCCTGGGTAATTCGCTCCT
>JANHGB010060439.1:0-14878 GCA_026283785.1 Coracopsis vasa
GCTTTCCACAGTTTCTGCTTTAGTGAAGCCTCGCAGCCTGTACCCGTCAGAACTGCGCTTCTCCATCAAGAGGCTTATTCCCGTCTTGTGATGCTCTCTGTTGTTTCATGGAATGCCAGTGCCCTTCCGCGAAGGCAAAGCCATATCTATGTTAACGGTTGCTAAGGCTGATGTGTGTGTGTGTGTGCCTGCAGCGTACAGGTAATGAGATAGGGGCTTGACCTTGAGTTTGCCAATGCTAGAGGGGGTGTCCTGAACTATCCTGGAATATCCTCTGATGACCTTTGAGGCAGATGACAGGCCTGTTCATAGCAAAAGTGTCGTTTGGAAGTGGTGATATATGCTTGTGAGAGCTCGCACTTTTCTGGATCAATGCCAAAAGCAACACAGCTACTAAATTCAGAGCAAGTGATGAGCAGCTGTAAATCGGTGAGACAGAATGACAGCAAGTGATTCTGATGGTGGGGTAGTCACTAAAGCTCTTAATTCCATCCTTTGAATACCATTTATCTGCATTTTTACTTTTTAAAATTCTGTTTATTAGTTATTTTTATTTATATGTTATTTTTTAAATATACATTTGGTTTCTCAAGAAGAAAGCCTCTGAAGAATTGATAACCATAAAATTCCTGTAAGAATTTTTGAATAGAAAATATTTTATTTGTGAAAAGTACAAACCCCCTAGGATTATTTATTTTAAAACCAATAGGAATAAAAGGGAACAACTTAACAATGTGTGATAAAAGCGCCTGAAGAAGGTAGCTCAGCACTTTTGGGCCCTTTGTTGGAGGGAGAAACTTAACACAAAGAAATTCAGCAGAATGAAACAGTAGCAAATGCAATATTACTAAAAATACTTCATAATTTCCATGTGCTGTGGAATGTAACTGAGTGTAACTTAGCAGTATTAATGAACATTGTATATGTATTTGATTAGTAGGAGTATTCCCAGTTACAATTAACAACGGTAATAGTTTTGATAGATTTAAATCCAAAGCTCTAGACATCGTGTAGTTTATTAAATACATGTTAAGAGGGGATAATATGAGGGATATTTGCCCTCCCAGCAGCTGAGACGTCTCGTTTGAGTGCTTCATATTAGGAATGATACTTATTACTTGGTTTTTGCTGTTCTTTTTTAAATTCTATTTTACAGATGTTTGCCTGTCCTTTTGCAGGCCTTATAATTCCTTTGAGTTTACTGAAGTTACAAAGAGGTAGTCTGAAATTTTGTGTGCAGTACGTGGTTTTACTATTTCTATGCAGCTACTGTAATTACAGGACTTATTGTAAGCAGCGTTGAGGTTGCATGTCTTTTCCTTACCAATAAAGAAAATATTTGTGAAGAGGCTGGAAGCTGTTAACAGTCAGGTAAACAGCAAATTGTTGTCTACCCAGTAATTTGGATCTGGCATCCCTACCAGATTGGGTTTACTGTCAGTAGTGGTACCTTTTAAGTGGAGGAGAGAAACTGTTACGTGGTTTTGACTTCTTACGTGTAGAGGAGCCGTGCTTAGCTTTTCAGCTCTTTGTAATCTGAATATGGCTTATTGGTGCACTGGGGGCTGTGGAGAAGCTGCTAGGGCTATCTGGTGGTAGAGCTAAAGAGAAATCTCAAAGACAGAGGTACTCTGTGGCTAAGGGATAATGGGAGTATCCTGAAACAGTTTGGGTTTGCAACTTACCTAATGAGAGAAACTTAATTTATAGTAACAAATGTTGTGGAAGGATGGCTGTCAGATAATTTTTAATGCAGGTTTCATGTTTCCTTACAAAAGACTGAAACAAATCAAGGTTTTGTAGACTGCAGAGTTATTTGTGATGAATTATTATTTCAAACACAGTTTGAACTGATCAGAGTGAAGTTCTATGTAAATCAGTTCACTGATACTTGATTATTTGCATCTATCTGTATGTAATACGAAACTTTATAGAAAATCTGACGGAATCCACAATATCAAAGATGCTTTAAGACGTTAGTGGGAGCAAATGTTGAATTTTGTGAAAACTGAAGAGCTGAAAAAATAAAAATCACTCTTATTCAGATAGCACAGGCAAAGGAAGGTCTTCTGTGCTTTGCTGCTCACTGTGTGTAGAACAACTTGCATGTCAGTTGAGCAGAACAAAATATATGTTAGCTTTATTCACTCTTTTATGCAGCTCTGCCTATCCAGAAAGCTTTGCTTTCCAAAAGCTGGCCAGCCCTATTTCCTAATCAAACCTATGTTTAGAGCCTAAAAGATCCCAGTAATACATACAAGAGTTTCTGATGAGCAGAACACAGTTGGTTGTAAACTGGTTATCAAACTTCAGAATGCTGTAATGTCACACATCACTGTACAGGATGTAAGTGATTGTGGTAAAAATTTAAAATCTGAAAGAAGGCTATGAATGGGAGGGACTGTGTGATTAGGAGGGGGTTTGGGTGTTTGTTCTGTTTTTTTTTTTTTTCCAGGTCTACCACTGTTCAAAGACTACAGAAATGGTTGATGATGGATGTAAATGCTTCCCAGCCCATTCCCTTTTTCGGCTTTACCTATGTAATTATCCTGTTGAAGTTCGCATGTTATTGACAGCTGGGAGTGTGGTTCTGGCAATATTTTTTTTTTCATCAGCAAAACCTGTTTAAGAGACATCATTCTTTTCCTCTTTCTCTTAATATTCCTGCTATTGTCCGTTGCCTCTGTAGTTGTACATAGGGGGCTACACTGTGGTGACCGAAACGATTCCAGTGATTCGATTACAACACGTCCTTACAAACAGTTGTTGCATCAGCACAACTGAGAAGGCAGCAAATGAAAGGATTTTCAAAGCAAATTGCTGTGAAAGTTTGCAAAGTTATACCTGAGTTATTTCAAATTATTCCAACATTTAAGAAATAAAAGGTTGGTGACAAAAAAAAGTGTCTTTTATTAGACACTGTGATATAGTTGGAAGAAAAGGATGAGCTGTCAGGCAGATAAATTTCTGTACTTTTTTTGATAGGATTTCACCGTTGTTCCTATGCATAGATGTCAGTAAATAGCTTCTGAGTTTTAATACTTGGCAGTTCTTCAAAGTTCAAGTTTTCCTGTTTAGCAGCTGTTACAATCCTGATACGTGTTGATGTGTTCTGCAAGTCGTGCCCATTTTAATACATAAGCCTGAAGCTGAACCCCTTTGACAGACTCAGGGGCTCAGGATAGTTGCGTAGGAGATGCCACAGTGAATTTTAGAGCTGTTTTGACTATTTTGGTTATCTTTTCAGTAAATGGGAAATTTAAAAAAACAATTCTATTGATTCTCTTGATATAGTGAGTTGTAGGGTTTTTTTGGTTGAAATTATTGTAAGCTTCCTACATAACTGGATCACAGAATCACAGAATGGTTTGGGTTGGAAGGAACTTTAAAGATAATCTGGTTCCAACCCCCATGCCATGGGCAGGGATGCCTCACAGTAGACTACGTTGGTCAAGGCCCCATCCAGCCTTGCACTGAACACTTCCAGGGATGGGAGAAACGTCAGATAAGATTCCACATTTGTGGTGTTCTACTAATGCAGAAAAATGGAGGAAAAAGTTAATTTCCTGGAGTAAATACCAAGATATTGTTTCAGTGCCACTTTGGACTTTAATGTGTAAATAGAATAATTAGCTTAAAATAGACAACTGAAAAAAAACCAAGCATTAGCTTCAAAACTGAAAAATTAAAGCTAGGCCATAGAAGAATAATCCTGAGTAGAAATCAAGTAATCAAATGTTATGTTTGAAGTAATTATTTTGGATTCTTAGAGGGAAAAACTTTCTTTTGCTCATTAAAAAAAAAGGGTGACCTAAATGATTTTTTTTTTTTTTTTTTTTTTTGCTTAGATTGGAGATGGGCTTTGTTGTGTAAACACCAAGTCATTTCAGTCAGCAGCAGCTGTCAGTCTGCTGCATCCTGTTGGCAGCAGCTGAGCTCCACCTCATCTGTATGTGAAGGCAGTGATAGTCAAGGAGCAAACCTAGTGACTGTGGGGAATGAGTTTCTGTCCCTCATACAGGTTTAGGAGGCTGCCAGTAACAATGTAAGATGCAGTCAGATTGAATCTGTAACATTGGGAGACTGGAAGTGACAGCAGAACTTGGTTGCTTTCCATCTCAGCACATAGCTATCCTCGAACTAGGGCATCAGAGGAGCCAGACAGATTTGTCCTTTTCACAGAGGACAAACACAACTCTCCTTTATGTGGGGAAAATCATACATACCTTTGCATTCCTGCCCTTAGGGATGCAGAGTAGCGCCAGTCAGGATTGGGATGTTTTGGCTGTAGAAACAAAAGCCCAGGAGAACGTTGTTAATGTATGTTAAACATGTTGAAAAGGATATGCATCTGAGTGATTTTGTCAGAAAAGTCTATCTGGAGCTACTCAATTTTTGGGAACATTCAGAACTGCCAAATCTTTCAGCAAATCTAGAGAAACTTTCAAATGGACACAGAGAGTGTCTCTGTAATAGAGAAACCTGTTTGCATGCCAAGGCCTTTGGCTAGAGATGATCTCTGTGGAATGACATTTAATGCTGGAAACTGGTGGACAGTCATTTTGTACATTTATCAACATTCTGGGCACAGGGAAAAAAATACACCATAAATCCATAAAACATGTTGTTTGTTTTCCTGATAAGCTGAGGAAACTCAAGCTCCTGCACTGAACAGCATCTGTCTGAGGATATATAAAATGCAGCCCCCTGTGAAGGGGACATGCGGGGCGGTCTGTCTGCTGTGAGGTTTCTGCTGGCATTCACTGTACTGCAGAGGACTGCACTAGATTGTATCAGATTTCCAATCTGCAGCAAGTCTTTTATCCAATGCAGACACCTTTCATAACACCAAGAACCATTACATTTTCCGTATTCATGGAAGGGGAAAATAGCCGGCAATACCCTTTGACCAACAAACCTCAGCATGTGCTGCAGTGCTGCAGAATGGCTTGCTAAATAAGGAGATAATTAAGAAATCCTAAGTTGATAAAAAATTTCTCCAGAAATATTTTCTTTTTTTTTTTTTCCATTGTCAGGGGACCATCAAAATAATTTTCAATGCAAGTTCGGGTCTTTCAAAATTAAGCCCTAAGCACACAACAAGGTTATTTCTCAGGATTCTCAAGATGTTATTCTGTAAGTGATATCGCAGCCACTGCTTAACTTCAGGCACCTGAATTCAAAGAGAGAAATTATGTCCAGAAAAATAATGGACTATGCTCATTCCTGGTCTCTTGTACAGTGCCAAACACACAAATAATATATGATAGTGATGGTTTAATTGTGTTAAATTATTGGATGCAGATCAGAAATGAATTTGGTCCCATTACTTGAAAGAGAAAAAGAAAGTGTTGAATGCTCTGAATTATTTAAAGCCAACTCTGTCTTTTCTCTTGAGGTTTGGGGTATGCTTTTTCCTGGATCAATAGGCTTTATTCAAACAAATATGGAGCAATTACAACTTACACTATTGCTCCATCACCATATTTCTTGGGCCCAGCATCACTCAAGAGTGAGATACTCTTGGATGATGTGCATCCTAGTATTCTTTATGGTCCAAGTTACACAAAAAGGAGGAGGCTGCCATTTGCAACCACACATTAAACATCTGTGCTAAGCAATTTCCTTCCCATTTAGCCGCAGTTCCCTGGTATGCTCAGGTTCTGCTGAGTTTAGCAGAAAGTGGCTTGACAAGGAGCCCATTATGCACGGTTCCAGTATTTTCTGATTCATTCCATTTTGGCCCCAGCCCCAGGGATGTCAACGCAACTCTGAAGTCAACCATGTAGTAAGAGTCAATGAATGCAGATAGAAAATAATACACTGATCAGATCCACTTCTGAGTTTGACTTTCTTGACATATGAAGGGTGCTGACACCAGAAGGTTTGGCTTTTCCTCTGCTGGGGATTTTCTTACAGCAGAGGAACTGCCGGTCTGAGGGTGGGAGGAAAGCCCCTTTTTGTCTTTTTGCAATGGGGGAGGTGCAAGTTAGTGATTTATACAGGCCTATAAGCAGGGTGAGGAGGAGGAATCTTACCACGGTCCCAGGCAAAACACAGATGAAGTGAGATTACATCAAAGAGCTGGAAAAGTCTAACACGAGCCGAGTAGGAGTGAGAAAATAAGAAAATGGCCACTTCCTCATAGTATACAGGTTTTTGATTTTCAGATGAGAGCTTTCCAGCTGTTGGCTAGAAGACAAAAATCTATGGGGTTTTTTTGCAGTTGGAACTTTCAGACATCAGATAATATACGGGTGACGATGGCAAGAGAAACTCATCAGTTAGGAATTCATCATTTATTCACTTCACATGCATGGACCAACATTCATCATGTCACTATAACAGAAACAGCAGCAACTAGGAGATGGTGGTATTTTCATGGGTTACTATCCACAAGCTGTGGCATCTTGTGGCTACTCCCAAACAGTTCTCTGCTTGCTACTGCTCTTCAAGCAGGGCTGTAGTGCTGCTCCCAGAGGAGAAGAAGAAGGAAGGAGGAGACAGGATCATAAAAATATACTCTGGAGATGGAAAGATCTATTGCCACAGTTGACTTTTAGACCTTTGAGGGGCTGGGTTTTTGTTGTTGTTATTAACTGTGAAAAATACAACGTCTGGGACTTCTCTAATTTTTAAAGTCTTCACAGGAAGAACAGGAGGAGCAGGCAGCTGGGTGGCAGCCTGTCTTTGTCCAGACCTATTCACATCCAGTTTTACCACGTGTACACTGGTAATGCAGACAGAACTTTTAGACCTCAGCGAGAGACACATGTTTGTCACACACTTGTGTTACAAGAGGCTAATGTCCTGCAACTGGTAAAACTGGTGGAATTCCAATTTTGTCAGCGTAACTGGCTTCTCTTTTTGTTCTACTGTAGACTGTAATTCTTTAAGATCCTCTATCATGAGACAAAAGTTGTTTCAATGCAGCTTTAAATAACACTGGGCAATTAGGAGCAAGAAAGATAAAAAACCAGGACCAATAATAGAAGTGACAGCATAGCAGATGCAGCAAACCTGCTCAGCAATATTTTTTCCCAGATCAGACACAGCAGTGTTGCTTCTTATACCCCCATCAGGCATTCATGGTCTGCCTGGTTGGGTTGGCTTATGTCTCTGGTTAAGAACAGTCCACCTTTACCAGACCACCCACTCAAACCTGTCACATTTGACACGTGCTGTCACCCAGCACACAGTCACAGTGCCATGACATGATATGGCCCATCTCAAAGTAGAAACGTGTCTTCAGCACAGTCCCAGGGGACAGGAGTCTGCCCAGGAGCTGTCAATGGGCTCCTTTGCAAAGCCCTGTCACAGACTCTGCTGTGAGAAGTGTAGCTGTGTCATAAATCAACACCACCAGGACAGGACACAGCTGGCCAGGAAGCATGAGTACAGAGAGGAAGCCCAAAGAGGAATACAGACTTTGAAGTGTTCCAGATGCTTCCCAGCTGTATATCCCTGTACTCTTACTATGTCACATCATGTTGATGTAAAGTCACACAATCCAGCACAAAACTAATCAATCATTTCCTCTTTCTTCCATCACCTGCTTTTCTTGATTTAGTAACAGCACACATCATCATACTTGTGAGATGAGTCAAAATCTATCCAGGCACCTAGAGAAGTGGCTGTCGTCACACCAGTTGAACACCTCATGCCAACATTCCAGTCACCAAGGTTACATTCTGCCACCCACATAACCACAAGCATTATGTAACTAGTAATAAACAACTAACCCTACCAGAAAGTCTGATAAGCAAAGTGAATGTAATATAAAACGGAGTCACCCTAGTAGCAAAAAAGTTCATGCAAAATTTCACAGTTGTTTTCAAATGGCACAGAATGGGTTAATTTAAGAATCATTGCATTGGTTCATGAAGAATAAATTTAGTTGAAAGAATATTGTTACAAACATTTTGCCCAGTTCTCTTTTTTAGCTGACACTTCAACACAGTGAGGATTTGCCCCTGGAACAGAAGGAATTTCTAAAATCTGTTAATGCTGTCCTGTCATGAAAATCAATGCAAAGGCTACCATTCACTTCAGCAGCTGCTAAAACATGGCCTGCTAGAGGTAGGGAAGTGTGAATCAAATATTTGCAAACAGTTACCAGATGATAAGACTGCTAAAAACACCCCACTGCATTCTATTTCCACACAAATGCACAACAGAATGGTATAAGGTATATTTATCAAATACATCCACTTTGAAGCAATAATAAAAGGCCTTTTAGCACCTCTGACCACACACAGCTTCGCTTGGTTTTCAGTGAGTCACTACTGACAGATGTGGGGAAACAGAGCCTTCTATTTCTGATTTCCTTCAGTAAATGTTTAGAATTAATCTGATGTGGGGAACAAACTATTTATAGGCTTAACATGTATTTATTATACAAGAAACCAGAATGGAAACAGGAAAAGGGTGTAATTCAGAAATTCAAAGATTTTACCCCCAGCAGCGTTCATTTCCATTCCTAACTGAGAAAACGAAGGTGAAGGGAAAAGGCAAGGGCTTCTGTAAAGTATTTTTAATGAGTGTCAAGAGAAGAAAACCGTCTCTGCTGAAGACTGGATGCAAATTTCTGCTGGCACAGCAGAAAGCATCGAACCAAGAGCGTGACCGTGCTGAAGCACAGAGCAAAACAGGTTCAGATACTGCCACTAAACAAAAGAACATTTATAGTTAACCTTTACAATGTCAGGGGGCTAGAGAATTTCTTAAAGGCTTAAGTTCTTGAACTGAGATTGTAAGATATTCCACCTTTAATACCTTTAAAGCCTCTGTGAGAAATCTCTTGGAAAGACTGCTGCAGACAATGCTGTGGGTTTACTGGATTTAGACACTTCAAAACATGCTTGCATTTTAAAGCACTATCAAGATGTGTTCACCTCAAGTGTTGTTTTTTTCTGTATGCTTAACAAGCTTGTTTTGAATTGCAAAATACAGAGAAACAAGGAGTAAATAGCCATAAAACTCCAACGAACCCCTGAGTGTTACTGTCACTAATGTGCACCTTTTGTTATGCTTTCTGAAAAGTGTCCATAGAGCATCATGTAAATTTATTTCTGAACATCACATGAAACATCATATTTTGTCAGCCAGATGTATCACCACACATAAAAGGGTACAAGGAAATGTATAATTAGAAGAGTTTATATCTAGTTGAATGAAGTATCCAGGCAGCCCACCCATCATTAAGAATGTGCCAGCCTGCCTCTTGGAAGAGAAAACTCCTGGTAAAGCCTGTTGGCTTCATTGTTATTCCCTGCATTAAAGGGAAAAGATTGTCATGAGATGCAAGACATAATGGACGAGCTTAGCTGTACAGAACATAAGAACAAGACAGGAGAGTTGAGAAGAAACTAAGGACCAGAGCTACCCAGACATCACTCGGCATCTTCACAGGCATATGAGAAAAGGGACTTCAGAGTAAAGCACCAAAACCTTTCCTGAAAATGACAGATCACTGCTGCAGCAGTGCCCAGTAACAAAATCACATCTTCACACACCCTCTTCATAGCTGAATGCACCCCTCTTTCAAAAGGCAGGAATCCAGGCTGCCCAAAACCTCACACATACCAGCAACAAAGCCACAGTATTTTGCTCTATTATGTTGCCTGCCTGCTCAGCTGCAGCAGTTACCCAGCTGATGAGAGACACCCATTAACCCTGTGTTCTCATCCTTATCACCAGGTTCCTGCAAGCAATAACCATTTCTAAGGTTTTCAGTGCAACTGTAAGCATCAGTACACTTCTTTTACAAAATACACTTGGTTCGAGAGATTCTTACAAACCTGTAACTGACCGTACAGGCAAGGAGAGTTACTGCAGAAGTACAGGCTGTTTTTAAGAAACAAGCTTCCGTTCCACCTCCACAACAGTGGCAGTACAAGTCAGAACACAGGAATCAGTGCTTCAACACGTACAAAGTATTCCGTATCTAACCTTAATACACTGGATTTCCCCTTCCACTGCTTCCTTCTAATGACCCAATGAAGTCAGTCACAACTTAGTGTGAAGTAATTATTAACATCTTTGACCTTACTGGTAAATATGGAAAGGATTAAGACATTATTGCATTGAGTGTTACTGAGATTTATCCCAAAGAACTGTGAAATATTTTTCTCTCACTGTAAAAACAACATTTACAAAATATTAGCCTTTGTAAAACCCTGCATACAATATGCAGACATTGAAAGCCCATTCATTTGGTCCCATCCTCATCATTGAGCAGCTAATAGAAGGTCAATTTCCCAAAAGTAGAAAAAAAGTATCTATTCACATTATCCAAAAGTAACATACACATCTGCAATGAACTTTGCAAATCAATGCAAGGACAATGACGCCTGTTGCTATGCTACACAGATGAAGACATGAACTTTTAAAGCCTGATTAAAAGTTCACTTTAACAAAACAGAAAAACACAGTTCTGTGAAGATCTGCTAATACAAAGATCATTATTCTTAAAAAGTATCATTCAGTGTTGCTAAGCAATGGATGGCAGCTTCAACGCATGTGCTGAGTTTGAAACAAGGGAAAGACATAATTTTACAGTACGTAGTTAACTAGGAACTAGTAACTGATAAATGCCATTACATTCACCCATTTTCTCATGTTAACACCTGCTTTACATCTTCATAGCATGTGCTACCACAGGACAGTTTAACAAGCACAGACCTAAGAAAACAACTTGTGATGAGCAAAACTTGTCAGAATTTCATCTTTGTTTCAATCATGCAGATCTATTTGAATAATTGATTACTCTTTTGCCTCTTTACCCTACACAGGCAGGCATTCATTAGTTTGTGCTATACATCTCTCTACTTTTATACTCCAAGTTTGGGCTGGCTTTGCTACTGCTGCCTGATCTGCACTGGTGTTCAAAACTTGCTAATTCATTGCATTCAATTGAGTGATTCCCAAAATGCAATAGGATTCTGTCTGCTGAATTACTTTCCTATTCATTTTGCACCCAAAGCGAAGCTATTTTCAACTATTGCTTCTCTTTTTCCCCCAGAAAAGCAGATACACGGTGTACATTTCACATTTGATTCTCCAGCAGACATGCTTACACAGTACGTCTCACATTCCCTCCTATATCAAACAGATTCCAGGCATTTTGTTGCACTCAGAAAGATTTTAAGGTGAAAAAACTGCATAGAAAAAGAAAAAAATACTTCCCCCATACCCTGCCACCATGATTTACAGAAAAACACTGCATTCATTCTAGATGGATTAATATTGAAGGGATGATCATTACTCTTTAAAAGCAGTTTTACAGAAGACTTACTAGTCCTCAATATTTGTGCATGTTTGTGTAACTAAACAACAGTTGCAAAAGATGCTAACATCTTCATAGGTAAAGAAATATAAAGAAATAAATTATAGTTCTGTGGCAAGAATACACAAGTCAGGTTCCTTTCTATCCCACCACAGTTATTCCCCTAGATTTTCCACATCTGGAAACACAGCACAAATTAGTGCACAAACGGATCTTATGCCTGCCACAATCATAGGACACAAACACACAGTAATCACACGATTTTCCTTTTATGAACCACAATTAGTTTCTTTTGTGAGTGCTTCTGGGTTTAGTTCCAATATGTGTAGAAAGAAAACTGTACAGAGCATGCAAACCACACACTGACTGCAGACTGCCTGTATGCTAACATAAAGCAACCATTAATTCTTCACTGTGGGAAAATATTGAAAAGGTTAATATGCTGCTGGTCAAACCATAGGTATTAAAGAATTTTCAGTAGCAAGTCAGCAGGTTAGAAGTTGCCACACTGTAACATAATGACAGGAACTTGCCATAATTCTTCACAAAGATGTCACTGCCCAGAAAGCATGAAATGCGGCATTGGGTAGAACAAACATTATCAAAGGAGGGACTGCAGTTTTCAGATAACTAAAACATGCCCATATTAGGATGCAAATCATATGTTATTGCAATGATCTAAATTCAACAGCTTTGTCTAGTTATGAAACCAGTCAAGTAGAAAACATCCATAACTGACATAATCTATTGATTTCCAGCCTAATCACATTTTCTTAATTTATATTTTCCTGCAACATTAGTTTCAGAATCCAAAATTTAAGAACATATGTGTTATTCTCTAGCACTGTGGCAGCAGGCAATTTTAGATCTGTAAAAGAAAAGGGGAGGCAATACTGTGTACAGGATACACTGCAAAAATGAAGTAAATCTCAAACATGCACATACTGAACTTACCAAACAGACCCTGAAAGCCTACAAACAAAATGTATTCCACAGATTAGATTCATTAGAACTATATTTCACAGCTCTGTGTGAGTGAGCCCAGAAGGGAATACACTTCAGAGTTTTCCAGTGTGAACCTCTGCTTAAGTACAGATTTGCTCAGAGCACTATGCTGACCATTTATCAATGTAGCCTCACCTCGTTAGGTGTAATGGAGTCATTTTTAAGTATGATCAGGTTTTGTGCGCTCTGCCCACTCTGTCCTGTCAGATGCCTCTCAGTCATGACTGCAGAGGGACCAGTAGTTCCCGTTGGGCCACAGGTATTGTAAAACATAAAAGTGTCACTTCCCGAGCCCGCTGTTAGGCATGCCTTATAGCAGTAGGTCTTAGTAAGAGACCCATTGCCCCTCACTTCAATGAAATGGGGTTGTACTTTTAAACCATGAGGCAACCTAGCATCGATGTTGTTGTTGGCCTGCTTGTATAATTCAGCAGGGGACCGTTCTCTGGCCCCACAGAACCCTCCGCAGCAGGAGTCCCCATACAGACTGTATCTGTAGCACTTGATAACAGCAAGTCCAATGATTGTGAAAAGGAAAACAAAGGAGATGGCGCTCAAAGCAATAATGAGATAAATAGTGATCTCTGAGTAATTGCTTGGACTTTTTAAGTGCCTTCTTCTATCAGGGATGATTTTGGAAACTCTGTCCACCACGGCAATAGTGATGGCTACTGATGAGGACATTGGTGGCTCTCCATTGTCTCTCACCTCCACCGTCAGGTTGAAAGTAGGCGTGCTGTCTTCCCCCAGTTTGCGAGTAGTCCTAATCTCCCCAGTATGGAGCTCTACCCTGAACAAACCTGGATCTGAGGTTTGCACAAGGTGGAAGAACAACCAGGCATTTTGTCCTGAGTCCCCATCAATGGCTATAATTTTGGTTACCAAATACCCAGCATATGCCAAGCGTGGGATCATCTCCAGGGCTGCTGAAGTGTTGGTTGAGGTAGGATACAGAATCTGTGGAGCATGGTCATTCTCATCCACCACGTAGATGTGGACAGTGACAGTGCTGCTCAGTGATGGGATCCCAGCATCCTGAGCCTGGACTACCACCTGGAATTCCCTTAGTGTCTCATAGTCAAAGGACCTGACAGCATACATGTCACCACTATCAGATTTAATGGAAACATAGGAACTGACAGGTAGCCCTTCGATCTCCCCATCTAGTAGAGAATAGGTCACATAGGCATTTTCGGCGACATCTGGGTCAGTGGCTTTGATAGTGCACATAAAGGCTCCAAGGGGGTTGTTCTCAGGGATGTAAACTGAGTACACAGGTTCCTCAAATTGTGGAGGATTGTCATTAATGTCTGAGATCTCCACATGGATCACCTTCTGGGAGGAGAGAGGGGGGTTCCCAGAGTCAGTAGCCGTAACTGTGATATTGTAGGCTGCTGCTTTCTCGTGGTCCAGATTGCCCTGGGTGACCAAGGTATAGGAGTTCTTGAAAGAGTTCAGTGTGAAGGGGAGGCCGGGGGGAATACGCAGGCTCACCTGCTTGTTCAGCCCTGAGTCCTGATCAGTGACACTCATCAGGGCCACCACAGTTCCTGCCTTTGCATCCTCTGGCACTGGGCTGTACAGGGAGGTCAGGACCACCTCAGGAGCATTATCATTGGCATCCACAATGTTGACTAGCACCTTGCAGTGTCCAGCCATAGAGACAGGGCCCTGATCAGCAGCTTGCACATAAATCTCATAGGAAGATGCTTCTTCGTAGTCCAAAGTGCCATTAACCCGCACCTCCCCCGAGTGTGGGTCCACACTAAAGAGCTGCCTTACCTTCTGTGGGGTGTAACTGCCAAAGGAGTAGATCACTTCCCCGTTGGAGCCCTCATCAGGGTCTGAGGCATTGAGTTTGACCACCAGCGTGCCAGGCAGGGCATTCTCCAGAAGGCTCACAGTGTAGGTGGAGCGGTCAAAAGTAGGTGGGTTATCATTGGTATCCACAACACGCACAGAAATCTGGGCTGTACCTGACTTGGGGGGGTCCCCGCCATCCACAGCAGTGAGCACCAGCTGCTCCAGGGCACTCTGCTCCCGATCCAGTGGCTGCTGCAGCACCAGCTCCAGGAGCTTGCTGCCACTCTGGAAGCCTTTAAGGTCCAGGGCAAAGTGGCGGCTGGGGCTGAGCTGATAGCTCTGCACAGAGTTGGTGCCCACATCAGGGTCCTGAGCACTCTCAATGTGGAAGCGGGCCCCGGGCATGGCAGACTCACTGATCTCTAGCCGGTAATCCTGGCGGGGGAAGCACGGTGCGTTGTCATTGATGTCCAGCACCTCCACCTCCACGTTGTGCACCTCAATGGGCTGCTCGATGACCAGCTCCAGGCTGAGGAAGCAGGTAGGGCTCAGTTCGCAGAGCGCCTCGCGGTCCATGCGCTCCCGCACCAGCAGTGCCCCGCGGCCCAGCTCCAGCTCCAGGTACTGCCGGCCCGTGCCCGAAGTAAGCCTCGCTCCCCTCGCCGCCAGTCGCCGCGGATCCACGCCCAGGTCGCTCGCCACGCTGCCCACGAAGGCGCCGTGAGGCAGCTCCTCCCGCACCGAGTAGCGGAGCGGCTCGCCGGCCGCCCGGCAGGCGCACAG
>JANHGB010060445.1:0-47041 GCA_026283785.1 Coracopsis vasa
TCAGAAAGTCCTTGGTCAGACTAAACATTACTGAGCAACAACTAAAAACATCGGTGTTATCAGCGCTGTTCCCAGGCCGAAAGTCCTGCACAGCCCTGCACCAGCTACTAAGACTGAGAAAAATAACTGCTACTGCTGAACCCAGAACAGAGGAGATCTCTGAGACTTAAAAAATAAAAGAAAACCTGATGTCTAGCATCATTTTTTTGTTTCTAGACTCAGCACTGAGACTATAACCCTTGTTTTCATAGAAGGCATTAAACAAGTTTAATTTTCAGAATGAAGAAAAAAAGAGAAAGGAAACAACTGTGTTCTTCATGGTGCTTGTTCTGTTTATTATGATAGTCCTCTTAGGGCCAGTTTTAGAAACTTTTTCATAACTTTGGCTCATTAGTTTTAAGTAAGCTGCTGTGTTTTTTGGTCCATTGCTTAACTTGCCTCAAGAACTGATGAATACATCACTGAAACCTGGCACAATGTCCAATGCAAATAAAACTTGTAAGGCCAGTGCATCAGAGCTGATCTTTATATCAAGCAATAAGAATACACAGTCACTTTGAACAAACAGTATTCCCATGCAGTTGGTTTGAATTGATGTAAAATATTTGCTTTGATGTGACAGAGACTCTAATGTATCCTATACTTGCAGCTTTATATGACAGAAAATGGTGAGAAATTTCTCAGTTACTAATATTGTGTTGTTGCTTTGTTTTCTCTGGCTTTAGTGTTCAGAAATAGTTTCCCATACACCCCTTGCAGGAACCTAAATAATAATTTAGTGACTGAGATGAATGCAGTAAGTATCTGCTCTGGTTACTTAACTGAGCATTTATAAGAAATTGTGCTGTTTAGAAAATCGCATGTATCATCAAAGTTGGGATTTATTTCCACATAATCCTATTACATTCCAGGCATCAAACTGTAAAAAAAAAAAAAACATCCATAGTCTTCCATGTGGTTTGTTGGGCGTTTTATTTTCGTTTTTGTTTGTTTGATGGGTTTTTTTTTCCCTGCATGCTATTTATATACAGTCAATGAAGGCTTTAGGAAAACAGATATATACGCATATCAGCATATAGCTGCACAGAGCACCTCTGTGGACATTGGCTCTAGACTGCCAATTCTTGCTTTGTTTCATTACGACTGTTTTCCTTTCCTGTCTACCTTCCTCCACTCTTCTTCCCTCTCTCAGAAAACTAGGTTTTGACTCCATGTTTCCTTCTGGAAAAGGAAAATCCATGGAATATATTACACTGAAAATCAAGAAGAATACAAACAATATCATAAGCTATTTCTTCAGATACCGATGTTCTCACAGCTGCTAATTTTTTATTTTATTGCCATTTGAGGAAAGTTCTGCTTTATGAGCATTTCTAACAAAAACAGCCTGTGCGCAGTATCTGCTCGTATGAGCTCTGCGCCTGAATCCGGAGAACTGCTCAGTGTTTGGCACACACAGTTGCTTTGTTCACATCACACATTTTTGGGACCTTGCTCTGCTTTCAAATTTCGCTTGGCTTCTCCATCATCAGTAGAGAGATTAAATCACCCTCAGTCAGGTAAAGTCAAGGTAATTAATAGGCAGATGTTGTGACTGTCTCTCTACATGTAGATATGGCACTTAGGTGCATGGTTTAAGGGTGGACTTGGCAATGTTAGGTTTACAGTTAGACTTGATGATCTTTAAGGTCTTTTCCAACCTAAATGAGCCTGATTCTATGATTCTATTTTGCAACATTTGAACAAATTCACAGTGCCTGAGCTATATACAGGCGTGCTTTATAGGATATAAAAATATACATACATGACTTGCTAATGAAAAGTAGCTGTCTCTAGAAGGATCTGAATTGCTAAAGTACAGGCTTGGTACCTGGACAGTGGAAAGCAATATACTTTTTACAGGGAATGAAGTGCTGGCCAACATACACTTGCTGCAGGAATTTATTAACTTGTGCCCTTTTAAGACATTGAGGTGAAGAAGAAAATTAATAGCAGCTTGACCCGTTTTTTTTCCTGAAAGATTCCTGAAGTGGAAGGAATTATTTATCTGAACCTATTTCTAAACAGAAATTAAGATAGTTTTCCCTAAGTGACTTAAACTCATTTCTAATCCCCTAACAACCTTAATCAACAAGTTTAAAATGTTGTTAAAAATCTATTTAAGGCTTATTACTTTGATCTTATTGCCACTAATCCAATGGCATGCTTAGTGAAATCAGTGCAAAATAACTGTTCACATACACATAAGAACATGCAAATAATATGAAAATGTGTTGCAGGGAATAGATATCTATTGTGTTGTTAAACAATACTGTATTTTTTTACACACAAGGCCCTTTAATGTTGCCTTGAAATTAATCAAAAGAGTCCATGAAAGGATACCCAGCCTAGAAGGTACCCATTGGGCTCTTCTGCATGCCCTGACCCAGATTTCAGGGATCTGTGCATCCTCCAGGCCCTGCTCTGCTGTACGCTCGTGTCTTTCTGCAGTCACTCTCCTGTGATTGCCCCTGGTAGTAACCTTGTGCTCTGGGTTGTGTAGGGTAAGAGGGAGCATTAGCTGCAGTGAGGAAAAAAAAGTTACTACAGTGCCATCATACTGTCAGCATCACTGGGCAGCCCTGATCCCCACAGAGATGCGGCTGCTGTCGAAAAGGGCTTGCCATCCTCAGCCTTCTTCAGGGAGCATGAACTTGTTCCTCTTGAACCTCTTCATGGTCGTGCCATCCTTGGTGGCTGGTGCTGGTGCTATTCTGGCAGATCTCTGCCAAGCACTACTGATGATACCCTCTTCTCCTGAAGGTGCTATAAATGGGCAGAAGAGCATAGGTGAAGCTTCCCATGCTAAAATTTCCCCCTTCTCAGCAGTTGGAGGCAGTTGTCACACCTGATCTGTCATGATGCTGTGTTACATATGTAAGAAAGAGCAGTGTGTCCTGCTGGTGTCAGTGACTTCTATCATGGTATGCTATATAAGAGCATTAGGGAACACAGCAGGATCGTGCAAGCTAAGCTGTCTGGATATGCTTTGACAGACTTGAAGTGATTTACACAGGTATATTACGGTTCTTACAGCTTCTTGGTGGCAGCAGCATGAAGGACCCTTTTTTCTTGTTTTCCTTGGGCTGCTGTGAGCAGTCCCAGAGGCCACTACAAAATACATTAGATAGTAAAAGAATTAGGTCTCAGTGACACTTGGGGAGGCACAGCAGCAGGCTGACACTGATGCTAAACTGATGGGCTCTCTGCTTCCAAGGTCTTCCTGACATATATTGGAGCTTTTTATTGTTTTACCTTCCTTAGCAACTAAGCATGATTCAAGCAAACTCGTCTGCCATAACAAGTCCTTGGTAGATTCTGTGTGCTCCTCAGAACTCGTGCCATTTAGAAATGAATGGGTTGTTATATTAATTTGCAGTGTCTCGGTATATTTCTCAATTACTGCTCTATTATTCTGGGTTTACTTTTAGCATACTTGTTTTAACAAGGAGATGAAATCATATCTATCTATCTAATATATATAACATATATATTTCTTGTTCCCTCCTGCCCACCCCTTTCCAAAGATCAAAAAAGGATTGAACTATTCTTTAGAGTTCACTTAAGATTTTGTCTAGTTTGTAGTGTGTTGATGGCATGGCATACATCTCTCTGGGGGTTGTCATTTGCCTTTGTTATGACCAGAAACACTGGGAAAAAGAAGCAATAAGTAAAATGGCTGTCTGTCAATCTACCTATGCTTGGAAAATGAACAATTTGGACATCCATTTAGCAACTGAAGGAAAAGCACTGTATTCTGTCCTGGAAAAGGCGAATCATGTATTCCACGGTGGCAGAAATGGCTCTTTCAAGCAGAAAATGTAAGCCTTTGGGTGCTCTTACACTGTGTGAATTCAGCTGTAATAGTTTGTTGACCGGCAGACAGATCCACCCTAGATATCTGCTTGAGGACTACAGAAGACTGCGTAATTGTTACCAGTGCTGGAACTCAAAGTCTTAGTAATGATTTTTACCATGTAACTCAAAGTTAACATTTTTATTTCAAATGATGCTTTTCAAAGTCAGCTTTATGTTCAAAGTACTTAATTCATTTGTATTTCTGTAATTCATCATGAATAAGGAGTATCCTAAAGCCACGTTTCTCCATGTATAGAAAGCCATGTACGGAAGAATTGTGAGAAGTGACGTCACTTTAACTTGGGGTGTTTTTAGCTATTTCTGCTACATCGACAATTTAGCAAAGATACAAACCTGAAAATCTGGTGCGCTGCCAGCTTCATGTGTCTGTACTGTGGTGGGAAACTTCCAAGCGGTTTTTCATGTTTCTTAGGCAAGTGGTTACCAATTGGGATGGATGGTTCCTCTATATAGCAAAGTTTTGACATTAGAACTTTGTTTATTTAGTCAGTGCTTACCAGAAACAGGCAGAGAGGAGAGGCAAAGCTGCCCAGAGGTGTGGCATGGCCTCCCTGTGAGGAGAGAGTAAGCAGGAACTCTTCAGTTTGAGAATGTGTATATATATACACAAACAAACATGAAGTCTGTAGAGCATCCATCAAATTTAGCTGTCAATATGGTTGAAATTGTCACTCAGTGCTACAGGGACACGCATGTTCTCTTAGGGATACTTGGCAGATGAAGAATTAGCCACAGAGTTGTAGTTCTGATTCCAGCCTTATTATTGAATGAAGATGTTAATAATCAGTGTTATTGTTATGTACAATTTCTAGCGGTTAGCTTAGTGTAGCAGTATTCTTAGTAATTATCATAGCTTTCAGTTAAACAGAATTTCTAGTAGTTAGTGTAGCTTTCTTACTGTCTAGAGTTTTTAGTTACCTGGGCCTTCTGCATATTGGGTCAAATTCTTAATAATCGTTGTGTGACACAGTAGTCATAATCTAGACTCAAACTTTACCTAAACTGCCAGGAGCCTCTCAGTCTTGGAGGGAGGAGGCGATGATGGGGGTGCCCCAGATACCTGGGGATCATGGGGTTTGCTGTCCAGCAGCAGTTCTGGTCTATGTCCCACTTAGAACTTGCAGCTGCTTGATTTTGTAGGTGATGTCTCATCACCACATCCTGATGACATCCTTGGTGGGCAAATGGTCTTGTTACAACACTGGCAACAGAGGTTGTCTTTTCTATAACAGGAGTCATAACATCCTGGTGACAACCAGGTGTTGAAGAGAGGAAAGGAGGAGGAGGTAGTGCATGATCAGTACACTGATGTATTATGCCTGTCTGACTTAGAAAACAGTATTGGATATGCTAACCATATCACCAGGCTCAGGAACAGGGAGTAGCAGACATAGAAACAGAGGAAGCTGTTTTTCACCCAAAGTAAATTACCACAGGTTCCCATGGAGGCCAAAAGCATAACTAGGTTGAAAAAGGGATCAAGCACAGTGGTCCAGATATTATCTCTTTGATCTATTTAGAAAGTTCCTAAGCTATCAATTTTCAGAAGCATAAATACAGATGGATAATATATTTGCTGTTTTTCTTATGCTCTCTCCGTAAGTTCCAGTTTTTGGCTTCTCCTGGGAATAGGATTGAGGAAGAAAAAAAGAGTTGTTCTGGCCAGTGTGGCAGTTCCTGTGCTGTTATAAGTATGCTGGGTATGTAAACTGCAGGGGAAACTATGCAAAACAAAAACAACCCCACTTGTTCTGCAATTACAGACATACTTGCTAAGCTGGGTTGTGCCTGCCTGCTTCTTTCTAAAGCACTGCATGGAATTAGGAAGGTCCATGTAATATTGATGAGCCTCTGCACTGGTTGTGATGAGAAGCACAGGATGGCTGCGGCTTTCTTTGACACCATAATTTACAGGGACTTCCTGGAGTGAAATGGCTACAAAAATAGCATTTTTGTAGCCATTACAAATGCTGTTGGAGATTTGACTGCTCAGCTGCAAATGCTTGGTCAAAAATATAAAAGTAATAACAAACACGTATTTGCCTGCTGTGGGGTGTGTAGAATAACAAACTGCCAGTTACAATGCTGTTCATTATGTTTGGAAATAACCAGTTCTGTTGAAGATGTCAATGTATTTAAATATTTTGCAAGTGGACAGTCAAAATTGCACATGCTCCTCTTTCTCACAGCAGTATGTGGGCCACGTGTTGCAGAATTTGCATAATGCAGGGCAGCAAGGTATGTAACTGTGCTGTTATGAAACTTGCATGAAAATCAGCATTTTTGGTATTCAGGAAACTATGGGTGTCTGTGGAGTGTCTGAGAGCTTTTATGTGTAGTTGCTCTGTGTTTAGTTTGCAATCAAATAAGGCATAGATCTTCTAGAATGATTTGAGATCATCTTAAGGAGATTTACTCTAGCTGTCTGTATATCATTTACAGGAGTAATAATTATGTGGTTTCATAATGCTAGAAGTTACTTTTCCTCTGCATCATTTCCTAAACATTTTAATGTGTTTTCTTCAAAAATTATATTCAGCAGAGAGAGTAGCAAGCAGTAAAGCAGCTGTAATATGCTCTTGTAAATGTTTGAAATTATGTGTTCACCACATGCCAGGTATCGTGGGAATTGAAGGAATAGCTGTTTCTGAAGTTACTAATGCCACTTAGCCTCTTATTTAACGTGGAGGGAAGGAAAAGGAAAATTGCTGGTCCTGAAAAAGGTATGAAGTTGTAAAAGAGCATCTTATGCTTCTGAAGGATTGTTTTTATAGCATATTTTTACTCTTCTGTTGAGGCACTGAAAATGTTGCTGTTCTTCTCCACTTTAGAATGTTCTTTGTTTTGTTTTTTAATTAAAGATTGCAAAATTACAGAAAACACAATGGTTGAAGAGAGAGTTTTAAAATAGTATTATTTCTAAGGTAGAACTGCTCAAGACTCTGATTGCACAACTGCAGATTAGAGCCAAGAGGAAAGTGGGATAACTCCTATCCTTCTGATTGCCAGAGGGGTGTTTTCCTTGATGTGTCAGGGAGTGTGTCATAGAGCCACCCAAGTGGCTCTATGAATCAGACCATTTAAATCAGCTCTGGTCAGGGCAGCTGAGTGTCGGCAGATTTTGTACCAGCCTGTGGGGGAGATAAAAGCTGAGTTGTTAAGGGCTTTTTTTTTACTACTTTAAAGATAATTTGCATATTATAATTTATGTAATGAACTCCTTGTAAAATTTCACTTAGTTCATGTATCTGAATAGCTTTTCTATTACTTTTATGCATGCACATTCAGATTACTAAAGTAAAATGAGGTCTCAGCACAACTGCCATTAATTTTCAGTTCTTACTAGTGCTGTGAACCTTTATATTTGTGGCTGTTCTGCAAAATTGGGCTATAAAAATTTCCATGACCATCTTCCATGCTTTATTTTTACTACACGAAGAAAAGAAGGAAAGCTAGAACCAGATAAAATTGTACCATTTTTTACTTATTTTGTCTAATTTATAGTAAAAGATTGATTATCGCAAGTTATTGTGTTAGTGCCCCAAAAAAATATTGGAAAATTCTGCTGTATTTTGTCTGTGTAAAATGGCAATTTCAAATGCCTTTGTAACAATGGAGGTGGGTTTTTACACTAATCCCAAACCTGTGTATCCATCATGAAAAAACCTAAATGCATTCAGTCACTTCTCTCAAAGGGGTCACAGTGGGTGCTAAACCTGAAATGGTCACTTTTGATCAGGGGTGCATTCTTTGCATTTAGGAGCAGGACACCTATTTTATTGTTCTGGATTTATCTATCCAGACAAGACTGTCTTTACCAAGTATGTGACTGTGTGAAATCAACACAGAATATTAACTAGGAGGAAAACTTCAGCTTGGAGACAAGGATAAATTCCCAGCTGCATTAGAAGAGTGAGCACAGTGTATATTGTCATTGAAGACTTTTAATGAGAAATTAATTCATTCTTATTCCATGTGCTCCCTGAGATGTGAAGCTCCCCAAAGCTCAGGACCTAATACAGGCAGCACATTTTTGGAAGCCACATCTGCTTCCTCATTGCCAGAATGTGCTGCAGGACTGCTGCCTGCCTTCTGTTAGTGCCTTGCAGAGCTTTTTATAGCCAGCCGTAGACTTGTGATGTGGTGTGAGACAGTCTGCTGACTGTAGACAGAGAAATATGCAAACTGATCTACGTGTCTGGGCTTTGCATAGGCTGAAGAAGTGCCTCAGCAAACAAAGCAAAGTAGGAACTTTCAGCTTTATGCAAGAAAGGCTGTGATAAACTTCTTTTCCTCAAGAGCTCTCTAAGAGTTGCCTGAGTGTCCAGAAGAAGACAGAGGAAAGGAAACATCTTGTGATCTAGCAAGAGATGAAGGTTGAATTGAGGCAAAATGGGAACGAGTGCTTGACATTGCTTCACCTCCTGGCTTATCTGTAGATTTTTTTTCATGATACCTATTCATTTAGGTTGTATGTGCCATTTACCTATGCCATCAACAGTGATAGGGCTCAGGAGATGGCCCATAAAACAGCACACTCCCTGTCCTGTACTCTGTATAAATGCAGTCTTCAAGACAAATGTCTGCAAATTCCAGACAGATTCATTCCTGTGACACTTGAAAAAGTCTTGACATCAACTCTATTGAGCGTCTGCCTTATCATGTTGTCACCACAGCAGTACATTGCCTGTATGCTGAAAACCTGGCTGAGCAGAGGTGGTCCTGGCCAGGCCCTGCTTATTCACGAGTCTTATGAGGAGCAGCTGAGGGATCTGGGATTGTTCAGCCTGGAGAAAAGGAGGCTCAGGGGAGACCTTACCACTTTCTACAACTACCTGAAAGGAGGTGGTAGTGGGGTGGGTGTTGGTCACTTCTCCCAAATAACAAGCAATAAGACAAGAGGAGATGACCTCAAGTTGCATCAGGGCAGGTTTAGACTGGATATTAGGAAATATTTCTTCCCTGAAAGGGTCGTCAAGCATTGGAACAGGCTGCCCAGGGAGATGGTTGAGTCACCATCCCTTGAAGTATTTAAAAGAAGTGTAGATGTGGTGCACAGGGACATGGTTGAGTGGTGGCTGTGGCCATGATGGGTTAATGGTTGGACTTGATCTTAAAGGTGTTTTCCAACCTAAGTGTTTCTGTGATTCTATGATCAGCAGCTGTGCATGAGCCTGCTGCTCAGATCTCCTGCTGCTCTTCTGAAGCTCATAGAGCCACAGCCGTGCAGTTGAGTTGGATGTGTGTGTTTTGAATGTCAGACGGGAACAGGCTCAAGCAGAGGCTCTGCCCTTATTGCATTTTAGGCCTAAATCTGTCTTAGATCTCAACTTTGAAGTGTAAGATGGGGGTATTTATTTCTTGCCTTACAGCAAAGATATTAAAACCCTTTACTGATGATGAGGCTCTCTAAAAGGCAGATTAGTACTGATTTTTATAAAATTTCATACATAGTGTGTTGAAAAAATATTAAGGAACGGATATGTGTGTATTTGCACCACATCTGTGATAGGGCATGAATCTCATCATGTGTAACCGGGAAAAAAGACATGTCACTGGACTTCATGTGTGGGAAGAACCTGTACCTGTCATAATTTGTAAGAAACCTAAAGTGAGCACAGATGGAGGACTTGACAACTGACCTGATTAGAGAAGGGCTGACTTTAATGAGGCATGCTACAGCAAATTAACTAGTTTGTCCAAGCTAAAAGAGCCTCAGCTTATGGCTGGTGTTAAGGGGAAATACTTCTCTGCAATATTATTTAAAGCACAGTTTGGAAAATAGAGATACAAGCAAAGAATGTAATAACAGTATCAATATTACATTCCCACTTCTGCTACAGATAAGATATGTGCAGGTATCAATAGAGATGCAAACACTGTAGTATTATTTAAATGTAAAATATTGCTAACCCTGGTTTATATTTTCATTTTGGATGAGATTTTCTCAACTCCCCAGGTTCATCCACATTTCTGCTAGCAGAAACAGGTTGCAGTTAATTGTCCCTCTCTATCACAGGTGCAAAAACCTTCCTCCAATTTTATTCAGTTTTTATCTTTCTGGCAATTGCTTTTTCAGTCAGCCATCATCTGACTTAAGCCCATCTTAGCATATGCAAATCCTTTCTTTTTGGCAATTGCAAATAGTTCCAACAGATTGGCGTCTGTGTGTTAAAATGGACGCTTTATTTGAAATTCTTTGGTTTCATATGTGGAATGAACAGCTCCATTCAGAAGACTATTAGGTTGAGAAATTATGGAGCATTAAGACTTACTGTGAGATTCTAGGCTCACAACATTTTTTAACATAAGGTTTTGATAATCTTTTAAAGATTAAAAATTTAAAATACCAAGCCAAGTAGTGCATGAACATGGTGTTAGACCAGTGTACTTTATTAAAGCAGAACAAGAAGTGTAGTATACCAGAATAATCTACTAGTCCACAGTGACAACATCGTGAGGTGATCAAGGGAAAATATATGGCCAGTATTTTAAGTCAGTCTTCCTAAAGGAAATGATTTATTGAACTTGCCAGTAATGTAATCATCTCTTGGTCATACACAGTAACAAAAGATTGTAAGCTTATAGGATATTAACACCACTCATCATGCTGTAGTAATGAAATACTCTCAGTTGAGAAGAAAAAAATCCAGAAAATCTATAACTCCTGAGGCAATTCTGACTCCTCCTGACTATGCTGTGCACCATGAAAACACTCTCATCACAGAGATTTCTTTTTTAAGAGGTAAGTATATCGGTTATCATACAGATCTTCAGTGTATGTCTAGAATTCAGAGCAAAGCAAAATGATTTCTGTGTGTAATTCTCCATGATAGTGAATCAAAGACAATTCTTAACCCTGTCTCTTGATCCTAAATAAAATGAGTGTTGCGGGCAGTGCGTGCCTCTGGTGCTAGCATCAGCCTTGCACATTTTTACTTTGGTCACAGGGCAGACAATTCAAGCGGAAGCTAAAGGAGGTGGCTGGCTCATTGTATGGTGGGCACTACCTCTTGATCAGGTATCAACTACCAGGTTGGTGTACAGCCAGGAAGAGTCCCTCTTTGAAAATAGTTTCCTTATTAGACAAAGTAATTCAAGATATTGTTGTCCCCTCTACTGAAAAATATGAGTGTCTGAGGCCTGTTTCAGTGGAAAGGAAGAGTGGAAAGCTCTGTGGTGAATTATCACATCTCAGCAGCAGAGGAGCAACTCCTTTGAATCGTTGCTGCTGCTTTACAGGTGAACATTTGACCTCATCCTTATGCATGACATAGATTGCTATGCTGAGAACGTTCTCTTTAGACCTTTCATGAATTTCAGCAAATGCATGCATTCTGGGTTGCTTTGTGGTAGAGAGGACCAGAACCTGGTTTGTGCTGCACATCCTCCAAGGTTGTTTAGTCCTGTTTCAACCAGTGTGCATACTAAGTTCAGTGCCCCAAATTCCAGCTCGTGTGTTGTATATCCCTGTAGAAGGTTTGTTCAAATTAAAGCAGCTTAAATATTCATATGACCCAGCTTTTTAGACTAATTACAGAAAAAATAAATTAAAATACATGATCAGATACTTGCATAAAATACTGTAAGAAAGCTCTGCAAAAATTCCCCTGAGAAGAAAGTCAGGAAAGGTTTTACATAGTGCTTTCCAGTCCCTTTAATCTTGAGAAAAAGTTATTTTATTTATAGTGACAAAATTGTGCAAATTGTAGCTAATTACCCTCTGATTAGTTTATCTTTACTCAGCTTTTATGAAGCGGGGGGGAGAGGAGATTTATCTTGGGGTGTGCTATGCATTTGCTTTGCTTTCCCTCCTTTTCTAGGGAATGGGAAAATAAGGTCTGTAGCAAGCCTCAGCGAGACCATCCAGTGAGTAAAAAGAATGACCACTTCCACATGGCATAAAAATCATTTCTCTTTCTTACCTTTGGTGGGTTGTTGGGACTGTGCTGAGTACAGTCCAGCAGAGACCAAAAGTAGCTGGTAGTGGATGGTAGGATGCAACTTCCTTCTGCCTTCAGTACCCAAGCAAGTTGTTAAGTAGAAGAACCAAAGACATTAGTGTATGTATTACTGTGTGTGGTAGATAAATTGAGCTCTTCTAATTATATTGACAGGACTAAGAAACAACCTTTCTCTGAGTGATTTCAGGCATAATTACATCAAACCCATGGTGCTATCAGCCATAGTTGCATGTCTGCTGTAAAACTGCAGTGCTGAAGTGCCACTTTTGAGGGTATAATGTCAAGACAATTGATATCAGGTTTTCTAGTTGTTTAAACAGTGCAAGTTTATAAAACTCTCTGCTTTATATTTAAGAGATCTTTGTTAGCAAGTGGTGTACATTGATAAAATGATGAAGCGAAAAGCCAAGTCACTTTGATTTTAACGTTCAACTGCTGCTCTCAGAAATGAATACATTAGCTATCACTTCACCTTCAAAGAACAGTATGTAAACCTTCCTGATATTTTTCCAACATCTTTCCTAGCTGCAGGTAGTTTATAAACTTATAAACAAGTATGAGTCATCCTGCTTTTAAACTCTGACTCTTCTGCACTGAATAAATAGTGCTAGGCACGAAAGGAAATTACTCTTCAAAGAGAAGCTGAAAATGTTTTTGGATTTATGCCGTCATCCCCTACCTCAGCAAAGCCAAACTTGCGTGTGTGGATGCTTTAGATGCATTTTACTTTCTCTGATGTTCAAAGCACACGTATGTGTGAACCAGTTGTAACAAAGATACGTTTACTTTGAGTAAGTTGGACTGGGCTGAGCTCATCATTTGATGTGGTCCTGCAGAAGGAGCTGATGACCTTGCTGTGCTTCCAGATAGGATGTGTGGTAGAGCTGACCTTCTGCAGAGGAAAGGTAAGGAGGAGGAGTTATCTTGCAGATAAGTCAAGTCCTTAAGCCCTCCTGTCACTCTTGGGAAGAAGCTGGAATTTTGCAGACCTGCAGTGCCAAGTGATGGTGGATCTGCCCCGTCTCCTCTCCTGCAGTTGTCCTGAGGCACCCGGGCCATTGGGAAACTGTAGAAAATCATGTACTGTTGAAGCATGCTTTGGATGTAGTGATATGCTGTGTCTAAGAGCATCCCAATTGACATCCAGAACATGTTAAAGATTTGTGCTCTTCAGTAGTGTGCTACTAGCATCTAATTTGGATTTGAGATTGATAGATCTAGGTGTGTGTGGGAAAGATAAGCAGCATGTATGGTATTAAGACTTTGTTTTTATAAGAAAATACATGCAAGAGTGTAAATCACCTGACCACTGAAATCTTCTGGCATTTGCTTTATTGCTAGATAAAGTAGCTCTAGTTCAAAACCTGAACTCTTCTGTTGCCATTTTCAAACAATACTTTGGAGTGTTTTCACATTTACTTTCCTGCCTTTGATAACTCGTGTTGAATACTGTCAAACAGAATACAGCTTGACTGTATCAGATTTATTGGATTATTATGTTATTGCAGGAAACATTTCTCACAGTTGTTCTTTGGTTTATTACAATAAATATCTAGAAGAGTTTCAAAATCAGTGCATTTTGCTATCATTTGATTTTCTCCTAAACACCGCCAAGTGATTTATGCAAATGCTGTGTGCAGCAGTAGCTCATATGAGCTTTGAACTTCACAAGAAGCCAGTAAAATAAGCTGTCTGAAAGAAGTATCCCAGGGAGCCTAAAGGTTTGTGGCCAATCCACCACATGATGTGCGAAGACTTACATACTGGGGATTTCCCCTCCCTTTCTAGATGAGTGTAGTAATTGGAAGCTGCAAAATAAAATTGCATTAGGGAGGAGGGTAAAGAAGACCTGACTGGGAAAACTTCGTTTTTAGGAGCTGTTTCTCAAAACTTTGCAATTTTCCTAAACAGATCCTGAAAAACATGACCAAAGCCGTCAGCTACATTTGTCCAGAGTTATTTTTCTGCGGTTAACTATGTATTAAACAAAATAAGTATAAAGATAAACCTGAGAGGTTTTTTTTCCACCTCTAAGTGTAGAAATATTTATGTATTTTGTTTGTTTCCTAATACGTGAATTATGAATTATTTATACTAAATGACAGTAAACTAAGTGTCCCCAGATTGAGGCTGTTTTGCCTGCAGCAGTACTTGGTAGATGTTTTGCCTGTCTTTATTTCTACCCACAGGTTTTCTCATTCTCATTCTTCCCATTTTGTCTGTGTCCCTTTGGGGAAGGATGAAGTGAGTAGCTGGGTGGGTGCTTGGCTGCCAGGCGGGATCAACCACCGGAGTAATCTATATCTTTGCAGTTCTTCACATTTCCATTTCCAGTATTTGTTACTGATTACCATTACAAAGTCAATTATTGGCAGTCGATTTTTCCATATCAAACTTCCTTACACCTTCTACAAGCAATATAATAACTGCAGTTAAGATGCATTTCCTTGCCATTTTTTTTTTTTTTTTACTGTTTCCAAGTATTTTTAACAGAATAAAAATAATTTACTGATGCAGCATATCAGGGTTGTGGTGGTGCCTCACTATACTGCTAAGTTATGTTCAGACTTTCAGTGAAAAAGTGACACCCAAAATACTTTGTTTCCAGTGATGCTGCACTGGAAATTTTCTCACCCCCATTTGACCTTAATAAACAGAAATGTGGCGCTGACTGAAAAGGGAAATACCTGACTTAAATGTCACAGAACTAGAATGTTTGTGTTGAAAATGGTATGATTGTTTAATACAAAAAAATCTATCCTGACAGGCAGTAGGCACAGAAATGAGCAATTTTTCTGGTGAAAAGCAGGACTGTGATGATTACTTTTACAGTGAGAAGATTCTGACCTCAGGCTACTTCTTTTTGCAGAGATGATTTGTCACCTTCAATTGCCAGTGGTGTTTGTGCAGGTAGCTCTTCTTACTTATGCAGAATTTATTTAAAGTTTAGGTCTAGATTTGACCCTTGCTTACATTTAGACCTGTCAATGGTATGTGAATTGTGACAAAAAGTCTAATAGGATTTTGAAGGAGGGGTGTTATTTCAGCAATGATGAATTTTCCGTTGTGAAATCCATTAAGCTGAGGGTACCTTCAGCCTCTCTTGCTCATCCCAACAGATTATTGTACAGCCCTAAGGATCCAGGATGAAGGAAGCAGAAAAAAACATGGGAATAACACAAAATAGGAAAGAATTTTGCAGATTAGATAGTGCTTTAGTGTGGATTATTGCCACTGTGGGATTACACAGTGAGTCCTGGACTCCCAGGAGTGAAGCGTCAAGAAAACCAAAATGCTACACTTACTTTTCTCTCACAGTAGCCATATGCTTCACATTACTCTTACACTGGTACAATAGCTTCTGGAAGAGCCCAGATGTGTTGTGGAGAGTGAAAAATGCTGTAGGTGCCAAAGATGCTAAGTCTTGAAATGCAGAGGTACCGTAACAGGCCTGTTTGTTGCATGTTTTTATTGAGAGAAGGAAAAACTTACTTTTATTTGGTTTTACTCTCAAGGTATGAAGGCTAGAAAGTTAATAGAAGCTGATAAAATTAAGGTTTTTGTTAGTTTGTTCTATCCAGTATCTCTAAAAAATAGCCAGAAGATAAAAAGTTTGTTCAGTTCTGAGAATGTGCCCCGTTATGTGCCAGCCCTTATAATAAATGGCTGGAATGGAGTTTTGCTTTGTGTTCCTGTTTGCAAATGAAAAAACAGATTGTATTTTAAAGCAGTTCACTTGCTTATTTTATGTTAGATGCAGGAAAGCCTAAACATATGTATCTATTCGGTATTTATAGTCTTTCCAATGTTAAGAGTTCTCCAAGTCCCTCAAGAGATGGAAAGGAGGTAAAGGTCAGTTTCCTCTGAAGTCAAAATTACTGTGGCTTCTGCTAAATCAGGGTGCTTTCTCCCAGATGAGTCAGTTTACTGCAGTATTTGTTGTGGTTTTTATTCAAATTAATAATTGATAATATGTAGCAAAAGCAAATCTCACACCATGGTTGTTGTTAAAAGAAAATGGGAAGTATCATTTACTTCTGAAAATAAGAAGTTCAGGCTTTTCCTATCATTTCAGACTTTCAATGGACTCCTAGTGCCTCATTTATATTATCTGTATAGCTCTTGCTAGTGATTACTCCAGTGATAAACCATTGGATGAATATGATCTTTTTCATTGACTCATCTCTTATATGTGAGAACCACCAGGTTTTGAGAATGTGGAAGGAACTGAAAATAATGCATTTCTCTTGCCCTACTTTTAAAAAGGCAAAATCCAGAGAAATTATCTTTTCTGGTTTTGCTTTGAGGTTGTTTTTTTGTTTGTTTGTTTGGGAGTTTTTTTGGGTGGGGGAGAAGGTTTGGAGAAGCAAATGCTATCTTTGTTAGAAAGAGAAGGACAGTTTTACTCTACATGTATAATCATCCTATACAACATGAAAAACTGAAAAAGGGAATTTCACATGGTATCTTCTAAGTACTGGACCCCAGGTAGGATTTGGAGAGTGTGTCAAGGGTTATGGGGAAGAATATGAGCAGAGGTCTTCTATCAAAAAGTATTCCAACCAGCCAAAGCTTGGAAAATGTGATGAAACTAGGGCTTTGCCTTTTTTCTGAGAATATTATACATAAGTTGAATCAGTATCCACTTTTAAGGGCATATATGAATTCATTATAACTGTTTAGTTATTTTCCATAATGACTTTTGTTTTTTCTTACATTTAAATGTGTTCTGTGTTCTGTTCTGTATCGCTTTGTTTGTCACAGTAATGTATTGATCTATATTTTTGCTTAAACTACAGAAGAAGAGAAGAAATATTAAGCAATTATTTTAAAACTTAACTTTTTATTAGCAATGAACAAACCATAGTTTATAGTTAAGACTACTTGGCTCTTTTTCATTAGTATGTATTTCTCAAGGGAGTTCATAAGACTTGGTAGAGTTAAATATGTCACTCATAATTACTGTAAACAGTCACACTGAAGTCCATTCTGTGCTGTAATGTCAGCCGGAGCCCTCCGTGCAGCCCACTGCTGCAGGCAGAATTCATCCATGTCCATGTGATGTCTTCTGACTGCTGATTATGCGACATCATGATGACAGGACATAAAAATGTCCCTTCAGAGAGAGCAGAGATTCACAAAAATTTTCATCACTTCAGAGGTTTTTCCTAAAGCCTCCCTGATGTGTTTTGTGTTACTTGTGCAGTGTGAAAATAAAGTTCTTGCAAACTTTTTTTTGCAGTCTGATGAAAATTAACATAGAAAGAGAAATAATGTGATAAAATAAATGAGACAAAAGAATTGGAAGAGCAAAGGGAAAACTTATGAAGAAGTAAGATGTAGGATACGTAGGAAGAAGAAAGACAGAGACTACAGAAAGTGGTAGTGTACAGGAGCCAAAATGTGTTACTCTGTTGAGGACCAGTACGATACTTGTGATCACTTAAAACTTGTGCAAAAAATAAAGAGCAACTTTAAAATGAAGAAGCAAGGCAAAAATTTAGTGAAGAAACCCATGGGAAATGTGAGATCAAAAGGATTAATTTCACATAACCTTACAGTCAAGTTCATATAGCTTCTGCTCATGCTTGCAGTGGGGTATGGAACTGTTATGTTCCTGTGATGTAAAGGGATAGCATTAACTGCTTTGAGAATTTACAGTACATATCAGGTAACACTATTCACCAAGAATGTATCTCCTGTCAACTGACAGACCAGGCAGAGCAGGCGGGAGGGTAGAGTGGATCAGTTATCCAAAAGGAAATCCAAATTTTGCCTGTTGCAGACAGATGTGTCCTTAGTATGCAAATGTTAGATTTAAATTTAGAATGTGAAATCTTTAGAATTCTCCCAAATGGTATGACAAGTTAGCGAAGAACACAGGATGCCTGGTGCTGCTGTAGAATGAATGTCACATCACCCTCCACATGTTACAAGATGAGGAACAAATAAATAACCCCAGCTGTTCAGAGCTTTCCTCATCTAATATTTCATTTTATCCCTCAGTTTACAAAGGCAGGTATTTTATTACTTGCCCTACTTTGCTTCTCTACCATGGAAGATTTATGAGCAGTACATATATGGAGTTATAGACAGTTCTGTAAGTAAGATTCAATGACAGGCTGACAAAAAGTTTATTTCAGCTTTACAAAATTAAACATCAGCATTCCTACCTGTGGCCAAGCTTTACTTCTCTGCCATAGCTCTATCAGATACCAGGAACCCCCTATCTGGAAGCAATGCGCCTGATTCTTATTCTCCTTACTAAGAAATACAGTGCAATAGGGCAAAGAGAGGTCTTAAAATCTTGAGATCTACGAATTTGCCTCCAGTTATGTGTAAGGCTTGTATTCCTGACAGAGTGAATTAGTGAGGTTGCAATGGGTATTGCTGTGTGCCTGAGGAGTCCAGCAGGTCATGGCAGCAGGGGAATGTGTCTAATGAGTTTGCGAGCATATTACTGCTTTTTTTTTGCTTGCCACATCAGGACCTCAATTTCTGGATTTTTCTAGCACCTTTCTTTGCTGCTGCAAGTCATGGTTTCTTAAACAGCTTATTTAAGATGGGAGATAGCTGCTGTAATTTAGGACTATTTTATTTACAGTCATCTTTAGAAAAAGAAATTAAAAGTTGGCATTAATAACAGTGATGCTTTTTTTTTTTTTTTTTAAATGTTTTTCCTTTGCACTAAGGTTTGAAAGACACATCAACTGAGGTACATGACTAGAGGTACATTCAGGCTTTACCCACTGCCAGGCAGGCTTTGCTAATCTAGAATACTTCTTGTCCTGCAAGGCACAAGACGATGCACAGGTACTAAATATGTGAGGACAGCATCTATTTATACATAACAGAGTATGTCAACCACCATAGGTAGAAGGATGTGTATACTTCTGTGGTATCCCTGTCTGCTCAAAGGAAAGGAAGGTGAGATCTGCTGTCAGGAAGAGCTGCATGTTATTTACTCTCTTCCCAGAAGCTTTTGCAGTGATAACAGGGTATCGCTCCTGCCTTTCCTCAGAAGCAGTGGTGGAAGCTCGAGAAATTTCATAATACCTGAATCCTCCTCCATGCTGCCATGTATATTCCCCTTTTGGCTGATTCCCAATTGTCCTTTTTGAGATGGGTGTTCTGGGGAGCTGGAGATGAGGGTACAGGTGACAGTTTATCTGGTACTTACTGATACCACTTCTAGTTAACAAACAGCTGAGTTGAGGTGAAGCTGTGAGCACTGCGAATGAAATAAGGCCCTGAGGAAGAAGGGATCAGCTTGGGTTACACTGTTGGGGTCTTCCTTTCTGATCTGTGGAGTGAACAGGCTTGAGGCTTGGGTATGCCAAGATACCTTTCTGCTGTGGGTGGTTTCTGTGACATGAAGCTTTAGAGGAGCTTCTAAGGAGCTGGTGCTGCAGTGGGAATCTGTGGATCAAGTGTGAGGCTGCGAACACAGGAAGAGAGAAGGCTAAAGAACAGTGTCAAGAAATACCACCTTTGTGAAAATGCTGTGCAGACAGTGTCAGCTTCTCAGTAGCAGTGAGTTACTAATAAATAGACTTGTCACAGCTCAGCTTTGCTACAAATGTGGCTTGGCGGGGAGTGAGGAGAGACCTGGTGTTCCAAAGGAAGCTCGTGTACCACATGCCAGCTTCCATCTCCGTATCCTGGACTCCCAGCTCAATTTGTGTTAATTACATAGACCACACATTCCCTGGCGTAGACTTAGGTCAATAAAACCAAATTTGTTGTATCAGCCATCAGGCTTTAGTCAGAGAGAGACAGTGTTTTCTGTGATTGCTGCAGGAGTCACTGTCCTGCTGAGCTGCCCTCACTTTGCGAGGCTGGTGGCTTCTGTTCTCTCCTTAGTTTCTCCCTTTCTGTTTGATGGTGGTTATGACTGTGGAAGATGAACAGCACTGGCAGGTGCTGTAGGTGTGCAGCGCAGGGAGGTTTTGCACAGGAACCCTCCTGCGCTTAGCCTGGTTTATTTCTGATACTGAAGAGCCCTGCTACATTAGCCCAGAAGCCTGCCCAGCGTGCTTAGCCACACAGCTGGAGGCGTCACCACTGCCTGGCAAAGATGGGGGTGAAGCATGCACTCTGTTTATGAACAAACAAAACTTGAATCTCAGAATTTGGAGGTTGCCACTGGATTAAATATCCTGGATGCTGAAATCAGACTCGTTTAATGCAAAAATTGAAAATTAATTATTCCTTAGCTTTGGTTCTGAGCACTAACTAGCTCTAATTTCAATAGGTGTTTCTGGCTGTTCAGTGCTTCTGAGCATCAGAATGTTGCTTTAAACAGGAATATGGTTGTTTCACAGTGTGCAGTGCAGTTCATGGTCTGAAATAATAATTCCATTTTACTGCTCAGCATCTGATTGCATTGCCTTTCAAAGTAGAAAAATCTGCTGAAGAGAAACATTTGTGCTGCAGAGAACAGAAAAGGGAGACAACATGTACTTTTTCGGTGATCTGATCTAAATGTGCCTTCTAAATGCACAGGAAATGTCACTGTAAATAGTGAGAGAAAAAATATTGTACTTCACTGTGTAACCACTTTTAATCTACTGAAGTTGGAAAATACTTACTAAGCTGGTATACTTGATAAAGCTTTGCTTTCCCAAGCAGCGTGGATACTCTATGTACACTAGTTTTCCTGATAGGTTGATGCTAAAACTTGCTAAGACAAAATTAATTGGACTGCCTATGCCATGGATATCACAGGAAATCCTTTCTTTTTTTTTTTCTTACCTGCTTATTTGTTCTTCTTAACTTTTAAATGCAATTTAATTTCCTAGCACACAAGTCCCTGCAGCTGGAACATCTGGAATTAAGCACAATGGGCTCACTGCATGTTTCAAAGAAAGGTGTTCCACCTATTTGGTGGGTTTAGGGAAGCAGGGGCATGTGATGAATTAGTGGCAAGCATGAAGAAGTGAACCTGTAGCTTTTCAGCTTGGAGGACTCTGACCAGTGATGTAAAAACTGCTGTAGTGGGAAGCTGAGTTTAAGCACTGCCTGAATTACTAGAGAGAGGTGATTGCCGTATCAGTTTGCTGATATGTCTGCATTCATCAGTAGACTTTACAGGGTGGAAATTCTGCTTCACATTTCTAGACATTCACTTCTGCATGAATGTATTCTTTCAGTTATGACCTGTGTTTTAATGTCTATACCCTCATGTACTTTTAACTTTAAGAGGGAACAAGAAAAATTGCGATGAGACTTTTTTCTAGAGAAGACACCAAGCAGTTTAGTGTTGGGTTTGTAGGCAGTGCTACTTAGAAAACACCAAACTGAGAATATTGTAGCATGAGTGGGGTTTTTGTTTTATTTCGCTTTGTTTTGTTTTGGGTTTTTTTGGTTTTTAATAGCTATTTCTTGTTTGGGTGCTTTTTTTGTAATGTCCTTTATGTAATACAAATAAGGATGTTAGCAACCCACTTACTTTAGGAAATGAGCCTTTCTAATGGTGCACTTCTGTTTCATAAATTGCAAGATGGAGAAATTTGATCTGATGGATTTTGAGGCGGAAGTGAAGAAGAGCAATGGACAGGGCCTGTATTGGTTATAAGGCAGTCTATGTATTCTCCTTGAAAGTGCAGGAACAAAGAAGCCATTAGAGAAGAACAAAACTGTGTTAATAATCTTTTATAATAGCATAGATGTTAACACCATGGACTGCATAATGTGTTTTCATTTGTTTTGAAGGTGAACTTAACGATCAGTCCTGTTTTAGTAAAAGGAAATAGTGAAGCCTAAGGTCATTGGTGATATTGGTTCCTAAATTTGCATTCCACCTTTTAAAAGTCTTTTTAAATACAACATATGTCCCTTAAATGCCATTTCTAGAAGGAAGATTGAACTAGGAGTCAGCCTGTTCCCAACTGAAACCTTTATTTCAAGGTGCAGGTAAGAGGCCAAAATAATTAAAATCATCACTGAGTTTTACTGTTATGGCCTTTGGAACATTAATTTTATTACAGGAGCTGGCAATAAGATATGTCCCTTTTAACGCTTTGTTTTAAAAGACAGTTGTCACAAGGACGGGTCTCATGATGTTAAACATAACAAGTTTAGATGCTGTCAACAATACATCATTTTATGGGGTAAATAACCAAATTACTTCATGCTTTTATATTCCCTCTTCCTGTAAATGACAGCTAAATGGGAATAAATTGCCTATCTGTTTCCAAATGTCACTTCTAGCCACCTGTTTTCTGAACTTCAGAGATGCTCACTAACAGCCCTGGTATTGCTTTGCCTCCTTGTGCTATTTATAGTTAATGTCAATGCAAGAAGTTGTTTATTTCTCAAACTGGTTTTCTTCTGGGAAATTAGTGATGTATGCCTCCTTTCAGAATTGACCTTCAGTGCTTCTAACCTGCCTCTGATCAGAAAAAGAGACATATTGCAGTTCCTCAGTTTCCAACAGGATTAAACCCCTATTGTTCTCTAAACCTGCAAAGTGATTCATGGGGTCTATAAGGCAGTGATCTCTTTTGCAAGGTTTCTTTCAAACTGCAGTTTTGCAAGCCCCTTAGCTCTGATAAGTTTTGTGTTCGCTATCTTCTCACATGTCATGTGTCAAGCTGGCTTTAAGAGCTAGCTAGCACACTTGACAACTGCTGGTGGAAACAAAGAGCAAGAAAATGAAATGTGATTTGCAGAAAGGCTGGAAAATTCCTATTCATATGATTGCCCTGGATGAGTCACTGAAGTAGAAGCGAGATGGCTTGTGGTGAGGGAAGGCAAGGGTTGTCATCCAGTCTGTTCCAAGTGGCCTGTTTGGTAGGAGGGACAGAACATGGGACGAGAGGTAGGGAAAAGCAGTTACTTAAGGCATTCCTCCTCCACAGAGTATCTAAGGGTAAAAGAAAACAAAATGTAACTCTTGATGTAGTTCCTTTGTGAGCTTAATATCTTCGATGAAGGTTTTTGCCTCTTTGATAGTCTTGGTTCACAGGGTAGAGGAAGGTTAAGAGACTGGCACATGGAGGAGGAAATGTTCAGCCGCCTTTTTTATTAATTACTGAGCTGAATTGATGCCCATATCTAAAACACACAGCTTTAGAGCAAGCAGGCATTTTAGATCTTAACACCAGTTAAACACCCTCCTGATTTGGCAGTTCTGAAGGCACCAATAATTCTGAAGTAACAAGAGGTAAAACTGTCATTGTGAGGGGCAGACACTGACCTGAGAGGTGGCTGACGTCAGTGTCACAGCAAGTGGTTGCTGAGAAAGTCACTTAGGAAACAGATTGCTTTTGACAAGGGTTCCTGGTATTAGAGTGACTCCATGGAGAAATGACTTTTGAAAGCTGCTGTCATTTCTTAATGCAGACTTTGTTTTGCTGAGTACAGGGATATGTTAAAACCAGCTTTTACTTTGGGTATGTGGTATCTGAAAGTACCCACAGTTTCTGAACGAACTGGGCTTTTTTCTTTAACACTGGTGACAACATCCTGTCTGACAAAGGGGCTTCTAACTTTGTGCTTTGGAATCCAAGCTCTCTCATTTTCTCATAAGCAGGCTAATGGGTAAAAGAATTACAGTTGGCTTATAAAGACGTATGCACATTATCACATTTACAGAGGGGATACTTTTTGATTTAAAGCCATCTGTGGGGAAAACAACAACAAAAACCCCAAATAGGCAATGATCAGGTACGATGCTACATGCAGCCAGGTCTGTGTGGACCTATTTGGATATCTGGAAAGCCCAGCGGTATGCCTGTGGTGTGGGGCTTGCAGGAAAAGCCAACTGGGCATTGGGCAAGCACAGCATTTTCTAGGCTGAAATCATGGGAGCATTTCTCTGGCTCCACCCTTAGGAAATCTGGGGAGAGAAGTGGGAGGAATGAGAGAGGCATTATTGCCTTATTAACTGTGTCTCTTGTATACCGTTGCTGTACAACGGTTTCTCACTTTTGGGATCGCCCTGTATAATTGTAAATCTTTCAAAATGGTGATGGAAAGGCTGTCCCGTACAGGCTTGTTTTACTCCGTCTGAATTTTTTAGGTAGCCTGAGTGAGGTGGTCATATACCAGCAACGACAGCACACAGGCGCACCAATAATCTCTTACTTTTTGTGTGTGTGTATTTAATACCTCAGTCACCAGAAAGATGTTATCTGCTGATTGAGTCCTTCTTTGTGCTCCATGCTGATAGCACCCTGTCTCTCTTATCCTCTCGTTGCTCCAGCAGCGGTGTAGGTGTAGGTGAGGATACTTTAATATGGACTATCAGGGGTGCAACCAGAAACACCCTCCTAGGGGAAAAAAGAGCCCTAAATCTCAAGAGAGACTAAATGGGTATCTACGTCCTGCAGTTCATTGCCTCCCAAGAGAAGGAATAAGAAAGTGAGGGGCGAAAGCAAGAGGAAGACCTGAGGATGCAGAAGGCATGGAACTCCCAGACTGGACCTTCAGGGTGGGAGAGGGTCTGCTAGAGTAAGAGGAAGAGACACTGACATGACAAGGCAGGGAGATCCTAGCTCTGTTGGGTGCATCTTTAGTGAAAGAGCCCTACTCTCCTGAGCAAAGGCCTCTGTTGGAGGGTGATAATTTCAAGCTGCTGCCAGAATAAGGACCTAAGAAACAAAAAGGAAGTGATTTCTTATTACTTTGTTATATGCAGCCAGTTTAAATGGATTTTGCAGCCATTATTTGTGTCCCTGATTGAAATTCACAGGCTACTACATCTGCAGTAGTTCTCCTGATGTTTCTGCTCTTGGAAGCTTTACAAAATCTGATTGCTTATATTATTTCTCCATCCATCTTTTATTCTATTAGAAAAACAAAACCCCTCCTGCAGAGAAGAGTCCATGTAAAAATAGTATTGAAGTGGCTTAGCTCTTAGTTCCATTAATTTTCTTAACTGAGTTTTATTTATATGCTTCTTTAGTCCTGTAATCATGGAGGAAGTGGAGTGATAGGAATGGAGAAGTATTAGAAAGAAACAAGATTAAGAAGGGGGCATCTTGGAGTAATGCTATCCGCTTGATGGGCAGAGGAGGAGGAATCAGAAGGCAGCTGAGCATGGGAAGCGGGAGACTTGCTGGAGTTTTACTGAATCGACCAGATGAAAGACAGCACTGTCTGCTGAGCCTAATTTCAAGTCCTGAATCATGGATGGTTTGTATGGATGTAAAGACAGGGAGATGAAAAGAGCTGTAGTGATTTAATATTGTCTTTGTTTGGAAACTTTTTCAGCATTTAGTGATAGGAAGAAGTGATAAAAGGCTGGATTGTTGGTTTTCTATTTTGCAGCTCTGCTCTGACAAAAGCTGCAGCATCTTGAATTTTTAGCCTTGTCACCCCTAGTGAGACAGTTTTATCAATGACTTTCTGAGAAGTGGTTGAATGACTGAATAATCTGTTCCTCCCTGTAAGTGAACTAAAATGCTGATGAATAAACAAGGATATCAACTGTAAGAAGGTAGCAGTATGGATAAATTGCTTCCTGTCAGTCTTCTACGAGGAGATTTAAGTTGTAAGTGGGGGAATGAGTCTCAAAGGACTATCAGGCCAGCTCCACTAATGCCTAATGAACAAAATCAGAGGAGAAAGTCAAATCTTCTTTGGACCAACATGGCTGTCTACAAATCTAGCTCAAATATCTACCATCAGTAAAAAGTTTTAAATGCTAACATTTGACTGATGATCTTATGCACATTACGGTTGTGAACTTCATCTTGAAGCTTTGAAAATCCCTTCTCCGAAAACCTTGGAAGCGTTATTTGTGGAAGAAGCAGCCCCTCAGGCTTAAGAGGGGCTGTACGATGCATATTAAACGCATGTGTGCAAAAGTGTGCCTGGGTGTAAAATTGATTTGTGTTATCTCATTCCCTGCAGCCATTCAAGAAGGCACTGAATTTGCCTTCTCATGTCTTGAAGATCTCAATTATGTGTTTAATTGCTACCCAGAAGGCAACTTTGGAAGGAGAGTTCAGTGAACATGTAAAATGCAAAGGCATCTTAGTTAAAAAGGAAATAAAGAAAGAATTCATACCATTAGAGAGCAGTGAGAGCTATCTGGGAATTCTGCTTTTGGTTATGTCTTTCCCAGGTATTGTAACTATAGAACTTTAATAAGAAGTTTTCAAACTTTTCTCTTTTTTTTATATATTTTTTTTTTTCTGCTTGAAGCTGTGTTTGAAAGAACTCTGTACTGGCGCTGTAGCTGATTTAGAAGATCAGCCAGAGAAGCAGCGCTTTGCTGCATTACAATTTTCTCTTATAGCACTGCTGTAGTTTCCCAGTCATTAAAATTCTGCTGCTGCTGTTTGAGTGGTGGGAAGTCCTGAAATGGCTGAACAAAATGCAGCTCAGTATTGGGGCCAGTTCTGTTTAATATCTTTATCAATGATCTGGATGAGGGGATCAAGCGCACCCTCAGGAAGTTTGCAGCTAACACCAAGTTGGGTGGGCATGTTGATCTGCTGGAGGGTAGGAAGGCTCTTCAGGGGGATCTGGACAGGTTGGATCAATGTTGCTGTGGCCAGTGGTATGAGGTTTAACAAGGCAAAGTGCCAGATCCTGCACTTGGGTCACAACAACCCCATGCAACGCTACAGACTTGGGGAAGAGTGGCTGGAAAGCTGCTCAGTGGAAAACAGCCTGGGGGTGCTGATTGACAGAACTGAACATGAGGAACTTGTGCCCACACAGCCAAGAAAGCCAACAGCATCCTGGCTTGTATCAGCAGTAATGTGGCCAGCAGGACCAGGGAAGCAATTGTCCCTGTATACTTGGCGCTGGTGAGACTGCATCTCAAATCCTGTGTTCAGTTTTGGGCAAGAAAGACACTGAGATGATGGAGCATATCCAAAGAAGGACAGTGAAGCTGTGAAGTGTCTAGATCACAAGTCTTATAAGGAACTCCTGAGGAAACTGGAATTGTTCAGCCTGGATAAAAGGAGGCCCAGGGGAGATCTTACCGCTTTCCACAACTACCTGAAAGGAGATTGTAGCAATGTGGGTGTCAGTCTCTTCTCCCAAGTAACAAGCAATCAGATAAGAGGAAATGGCCGCAAGTTGCACCGAAGCAGTTTTAGATTGGATATTAGGGGAAATTTCTTCGCTGACGGGGTTGTCAGCCACTGGAACAGGCTGCCCAAGGAAGTGGTGGAGTCACCATCCCTGGAGGTATTTAAAAGATGTGTAGATATGGCACTTATGCCAGGTTAAAAAAGCATATACTTTCCTACAAGAGTATACAAAAATTGTTTGGCTTTTTATTCCATTTAAGCTCCATGTTGTCAGTCAGTATTATTTTACCTGTTTATTATTTAGCATAAGCAAAATCAAAATGATGTCATCAAAGTTATTTGTCTTTTTACTTCATCATAACAGCATCTTGCAATGATCTGTGATTATTCTATTCCTTTTCTGCTCTGCCCATCCCTTCCACTTTCTGCCCACACTCTCTTTCTCTTTGAAGTTTTATTACTCATTCTTATTTAAAAATATATAGGGGTATATTATGGGATGGAGATTCTGGTTTCTGAAGAGGGGTTTTCTTTTCACATCTTGTAATTGATTTTCACACAGTGGGATTTAAAATGTCACTGGCCCCATCAGCTTTTTACCAAGTTATATAACTTCCTTGTTTCTCAGCACTCTGTAAAAATGAGATGCAGTAGCTGCAGAACAGATGAAGAGTCCTCTTCATCTGTAGATCAGTTCTCATACATAAAACACTGTCTTTACCTTTTCTCCACTTATATGTTACATGTCCTGGTTTTTTTTATAGGCGCAGATCACTAATTTCTATCATATTAACATTAAAAGCTTTATATTCTTAGAATATGTGTGCTTCCATGCATGACTGAATTCCAAGCTTTTGTTTGTTTGTTTGTTTGTTTGTATGTGCTGCAGAATAAATGAAATGGAAGGTCAAGGAACCCTGTATTTTGTTCACATAAATAATGCTTCCTACGATTTTCTAAATATATGTCATCTAGGCACCCAATTATCTTGGTAAAGCTGTGGGACTGGATCTGCAGGATGTCACTGTACCAAGTCAGTACCAAGACAGACACTGGACTGGTGTATGTAATTTATTGAATTATAGAATGGTTTGGGTTGGAAAGGACCTTAAAGCTTAGACAGCTCCAAACTCCTCTGCCACGGGCAGGGACACCTTCCACTAGACCAGGTTGCTCCAAGCCCTGTCCAGCCTGGCCTTGAACACTGCCAGGGATGGGGCATCTACTTCTCTGGGCAACCTGTGCCAGCGCCTCACCACCCTCATGGTGAAGAATTTCTTCTTTACATCAAACCTAAATCTCCCCTGCTGCATATTCCTGCTGCAGAGTAGGAGCAAGCTTTCTGTCTGATTTTAGTTATCTCCAGATGAATGTTTGTGTCGCTCTCCAATATTTCTATAAAAATACAAACCCAGCATTAATACTAGAGCCAAACTAAGTTCAATTTGGATTTCACTTACTGAAGAGATGGATTTTTCTAGAGGGAAGTATTATTTTAGACAAAATTTGAAAAGCATGAGAGTTTCCCAGTCCAAAGCCTGACTTCTTCTGGGTTTTGACTTTAGTGGAAAGTTCATTTTTTGAGCTTAAACCATTCCGAAAGTGGCAATCTTGACTGCATGGAACACTGGAGCTTTTACTCTCTGTACTGAAGGAGCTAGGCATGGGTATTTATGCTGCCAGAGTTTCAAGGAAAGGACTCTGCCTGGCACCCAGAGCTGGAGCAGAGCCATTTGTACACCACAGCTACAGGCAGGAGCAGAGGGTGCCTTTTGGCCCTTTCCTGTCTGTGCTCAGTGAATGCAGGTACCAGGCAGTGTCTGTGTCCAGCTTGTGTGAGCAGGAGGCCTTTTCCCTTTTCTATCCTTTTGAGTCTGCTGCAAAGACTTACACAGGTTTTAATAAGTGTTTTTTGCAGGCTGCTAATATGGGAAGGAATTAGCTCCACATTTAGTGGGATCTGAACTAAGTATAGATAAATGCAGAGGGCTGTTGAAGTGCATGGAGGGAATAGGATCTACTCTCTTAATCTTTTTCTGTTGATTTATTTTCCTAAATTCTTCCTCACATTTCATGTGTGAGAGGTTTTACCTTTCTGTTCAGGAGAACCATGAGCAAGACTTAGCCATAATATTTTGATTTCCTAATAGTTACTTTTCATAGAAAATTAGCTAACGAAAAAACCACACATAAGGTATTAGGTAAATGCATCTTGAAATCCTGCCAATGGTTCCTGAAAAGAAAAATTACTGATTCTTATTTTGCATTTAGGCGAAAAGCCTCTGATTTATATGGTAAGACTTCTAAAATCTTGACAGTTTTATTGCATGCATCTAAATGCAGCTGCCATGTTTAAGCTTGTATGCTGTTTTCTTACAAATTCTGATCAGGTGGTTGTTTAACATTTCTGCCTTGGAGCTGAGCTGTAGTTAGGAAGCTAAATACATGAATGTTTCCAAACTCACTTGCCTCATTTAACATACTGTGGCCTCATTTGTCTTCTGGGCTCTGGTTTTGATCACTTCCAACTGTGCTTTAATCTCCCTTTTTTTTGTACTGTCAGACACCAGCTCCTCATCTCCTCCTGTACCTCCTCTGATCAGCTGCCCTGCAGAGGCTTATGTCAAATCATGGGAATCTTAACCTGTCAATGCCAGACCAGCGTTGAGGTGCATTTTGTTCTGCACTAAGCAGGAAGAAAAGCCTCACTGTGCTTTGGAAAACGACAGAATAGTGCTTTTTTATTGGACTCTTCTTTAAATAATGTCATTTACTATGACGCTTATAGATTGCTAGGTTCTGGTAGTGGGTGTAGCTGTATTGCTTAAAGCTATTCTGCTTGCTGGGCTTATTGATTTAAAAATAATAATATGAAGCCCTGCAGGGCAGCAGTGTTCTGCAGTCTCGTTTCTATGTTTGTCCAACTCTATTTTGTGTCATTGTGAGTAAAAAGGAAAATAGGAAAAAGATTGTTGCTTGTCGCAGCCATAAATCTAAATGGTGGTTCAAGGGAAAGGTCATTCTTTTCTACTGTGAGGTGAGGACCTGTCTTTACTTCAGCATGAAACTGAATTATGGTTTTAGGTTGTCTTCTTAAATCTCAGCATGTGTTGCCTGGAAGTCTCACCTGCAGATGTAAAGAGATATAAGCAGCCCGAGCAGCAGAGGCAGACAGACATCGCTGCCACCCCAGAAGCATAGGTGCTGCCTGGGAGGGCTGCAAGTCTTCCCCTGCCTTCCTGTTTTTCCTTTCTCTCCCCCAGTGTCCCCCCTATCCACAGCTGAAAGATTAAGGTACCCAGTCTGCAGGTAAAACTTAGTGATCTCTTTGATACTGTTGCAATGTCCCTGCAGCATTTGTGAGGACTGCCCTGCTTGATATCGTACAGAATCACAGAAAGGTTTGTGTTTAAGTAAGTGTTCCCCTTTGAGGAAGGGACCCAGTTCCAGCACCCTGTCATGGGCAGGGACACCTTCCACTAGACCACGTTGCTCAAAGCTCTGTCCAACCTGGCCTTGAACACTGCCAGGGATGGGGCACCCACAGCTTCTCTGGGCAACCTGTGCCAGTGCCTCAGCACCCTCACAGGGAAGAACTTCTTCCTAACATCTAATCTAAATCTCCTGTCTGTCAGTTTAAAGCCATTCCCCCTTGTACTGTTCCTATGTGCTGCTGTAAAAAGTAGCTTTCCAGATTTCTTGTAGGCCCCCTTTAGGTACTGGAAGCTGCTCTAAGGTCTCCCCTGAGCCTTCTTGTCTCCAGGCTAAACAAGCCCAACTCTCTCAGCCTGTCACTGACCCAAGAGACTGCATTCAAGCACAGGAGCACAGATGCAAGATGCATCCTGAAAGAAAGTGAGGAAAAGGCTGAGAGGGATCATTTTGCTTTGGTGTTGTGCAGGTATGTTTTGCTTACTAGGAGCTGAGCCTTAAGGTGAGGATCTGAACAGGCTTGTACCATCCTGGGCACTTAACTTGCCTCTCTGGCGTCAACTTCTTTGCTTATTAATGCAACTTCTTACAACCTTCTAGGTGCTCTGCAACAGAAAGGAAGAGTTTTGATATTTAAGTGTTTCTGTGGTATAGCAGCTTGTTGGTAACTGCAGAAGGATGCTAGCTCCTCCTGGATGTCAACATGTGTATATGCCTACTGATCTGACTGGTCCTCGGCAAGCTGTGACCTGCTTCCACAGCTGGGTCAAGAAATATGGCTCTGCCATACTAGGATGCTGAAAAGAGTCCAGGTACATTAACCCCTGCAAATCTGATCTTTTTACTATTGACATTTCAGTTGACAGCTAGAGATACACATTGCACATGGGTGGTGTTTGTTGATAAGCTGTGCTGTTCATTAATGGTCACCTCCTTCCCTGTATGGAGACAGCTGAGCCACCTTGCTGGTGATATCAGAGTCAAGAAGAGTCCTAAGGATGCCGCTGAATCAGGGTCCCTGTCAGAGCTGGGAGAGACTCAGAAATGCATAGCTGGTTTATTAAAGACTGAGCAGTAACACGCTTCATCATGCTGCTCTCTATTTTAATTGAATTGACTGGGAGCGTTTGTCAGAAGAAAGTTCAGCTTCTCAGAACATACTGACAAACTTGATAACTGCAGTACTTGATGTCAAGGTGAGTTTATTAAACACACAACTTAAAAATGAAGCCTTCAGTCTGAACCTATCAAAATCAATGTTGCTGTATTTTAAAAACCTTTTTCAATATTTACTGGTGTCATTGCTATGGATGTAGAATAAGAGAGTCCCTTGCTTTCTTAAGCAATTTGCTTTCCTAATGTTTAAGTTCTGCTATGTAATGTAGAAACAGTATATATTTTCATGCCAAGAAAGACTGAAAAACCTCTTTTGCTATTTAAATATTAAAACCATGTAAGTATTTTTAAACATACACTTTAAATTTTAGAGTTCTATGTCTCTGTACGATCTGAACTGTGTAAGTACTGGACTATATATTTATTTTGCCTGTCATGGTTGTAAGTAGAATGCCCAGCCTGTCTGCATGAAGCTGAGGCCACAGGGATGTCTCTGCCATCCTGGCACTGCGCACGGACAAGGCCTCCAGGGCACTTGCTGCCCTGTCCAGCAGGAGATCTGGTGGTGGCAACATTCTGTGTAGACCAGAAGTGCCTTATGTTTAGCAAATGGGAGAAATCAAAATGAATGGAGACATTCTTATTAAAGACAGGTTTTTTAAAGTAGTGGTAATCTGCTATCTAAATCTCCAGTGGCTTCAAGCAGCCAGCAATATGCTTTGGTTGTTGTGTCATCAAAGCAGAGTGGCTTGATAATGGGAGCAGAAACCAGGATTACAGGGAGGACCTGAAAGGACCCAGGGCTAAGTCATCTTAAGAGACAAGTGGGAAATTCTTTTGTAAGGAAACTTGAAAAGAGAAATTGGCTGTCATAATGCTTAGTTTAAAATGAAAGCTAAGACAAGGAGAAAACTGCACTGATGGGAGTGAATCGTCAGAGAATCATCATAGATAGGTTTGGGCTGGAAGGGACCTTAAAGGTCATCCAGTTCCAACTCCTTGCCATGGGCAGAGACACCTTCCACTAGAGCAGGTTGCTCAAAGCCCCATCCAACCTGGCCTTGAACACTGCCAGGGATGAGGCAGCCACGGCTTCCTTGGGCAACCTGTTCCAGTGCCTCACAACTCTCAAAGTTAAGATAAAGTCATCATAGAATGGTTTGGGTTGACTAAAAAGAGTCTTAATGGCCCTGATGAAGTTTGTAGGCATTATCCATTGACAGCCAATATCCAAGTAAAACACATCCTTAGTGTAGAAGGGATGCCAGCAGTACCTCCTATGTACAGCTCTAGAGACCTAGAATTCACTGAGAGTGGGAATTCTGACTTTGATCACGTCACATTTCTTTTCTGTCCCCATAGTTAGGGGATGTTGAAATTACTGTTGAAATCTCAAACGTTCTTATAACGTAAAAACCTTCCATGTTCTTGAAGGGGTTTCTTTTTCCTTTTTTTAAACGTAGTTTGTTGTCCCCAGAATACATTTGCTTGCGTTCAGGTTGAGCATTAACTCTGCTTGCCTGAGCTACTTTGTTCTCTCTTGGGGATGCTCATGCCCTGGTTCTTGCTCCTGTGGTTCCCGCAGATCCTGTGTCTCCTGCTTCCCTGTCCAACAGAGCTTCTTCCGAAGCAATCAAGGTGGTGTATCGCCAGTGCTTGTGGGCTGAGCTTGGAGGGTGAAGACATGAAGAGGTGTCTTTACAACCTTTACACTCTCGTGGGCACAAAGTAAAAAGTTGATAAAAATGATCCTTCTACTACCACAGAACTGAGAAACAAAATAGTTGTGTGGATTTTCTGTTTTCTTTTAAATAAGTAGGCACTGTTTCAAACAGTTCAGATGTATATTTTTTCCTTTATATATAGATTCTCTTAGTACAACCTGTTATTAACCAGCTTATCAAGTGGCACTGCTTACTTTTTGGGATGACAAGACATGAAAACATGAATGCTAAACATAGCGTTTCCTCAATAGGTGTAATTAACAGACTTCCCATTTTCTAACTGTGTCTGATGGGATCTTAAGGCTCTGGATCTCTGTAAACTGTGTGGCTGCAGTGCCTGAGTGAATTGACTATGGGCTGGCTTCCCCAGTTAGACCTCTGGGCTCTTGTTGGAGCTCTGGAGGACATACTGTTAACTGTTCTGCCAGGTTGCTGACCCTGGGTGAAAACAGAAAGCTGGTTGGGGTTGGTTGGAGCTGAATAACTAGAATAACTAGAGCAGGAGGGTGTCCTTGCAGGAGGGTGTGAGGGTAATTTTATCTTGTTTAAGTACAAAATATTCCTGGATCCTTGACGATATTTCTCTCCCATCTGGTATGAACTTGGGCAACCTGATTTATGAATCAGAAATGCAAAATAACAGGGCAAGCACTTTTCCAAACCTGCATGGCTAGTGCCTGGTAAACTCTCAAGAAAAATTAGCTTGAATGAGCACATTTTCAGCATAGGATCTGGAGTATATATCAAATAACAGTCAAAAAGCCAACCTAAAGCTCATTTTATACAGTCTATTAAAAATACTGGAGTTATGCATGAGTTGAAACCAACACCTCAATTTTGCTTTGGCTATGATGATAAAGGATTTCTCATTTTGCCTAGTTTCTAACTTGCCTTTGGTAAGTTAGGTGCTTCCACAGAGATTTATCTGACATTATTATATCCTGCAGAGCACTCTGGGAACCAATTTATGTTCTTTGCAAGGAGCAATGCTAGATGTTTTAGTCTCCTCAAGGAACAGCTTCCATCTCTCTCTTCACTTTAACAAAAATCTGCCCTTTGTGAGTTGGTGCTAATAGCTTCATTTTATGACAGTTACTTTTTGTCCTTTGAGGACTTAAAGAAGACTATATTATGCACACATTGCAAATGTATGCAATCTTTATTTCATTGCTAACCTATATTGCAAAGGTATGAAGACATGGTATTTGTACAAATTGGATAACTCAGTTGCCTAAGATAGGTACTGTCTGGCTTACAGTTTAAGTTGCTAGCCTTTGTCCAGTCTTGTCATCAGCCTGTATTCAATGAAGGCAGGTGGGTGCTCTCAAAGACTTCTAGGTATCAGTTATTTTTTTAGTGCTAACATCTCTGTAATGTGCTTTGCCTGGTTCTTAGAAAAGTTAAACAGCAATAATGGCTTTCAGAGTGCAGCCCCGTAGCCCCCACGCCTGGTGGAAAGTAGATAGCCCTTCACCAAAGGGCATTTTGAAACGTCAGTGTGAGGAGGAGTCTTGCGGCTCTCAGAAGTGGACGGGTGGCTCCGCATGGGAAGGAGCATAAGGAGAGTTTGGATGATTGTCTGTGAGATTTGTGTCTTCTGCAGCTTGGATTGACACCCCTTCTGAGCCCCATGGCCTGGTGGCAAGTCAAAGAGCATATTCTAATGCTCAGGCTAAAGCCAGAGGCTCTCTTGCTTGCTGCACCTCTGCTCCCAGGCCAGACCAGAAGGTCCCCACTTGCCTGGAGGCACTGCAGCTAATGGGCTGTTATATCTCCCTGGGCTGAGATGCTCCTGGCTGGATCTCACTCACTGTTATTTATTATCTTTTCCCCGTTCGCAAAATGCCTTTACACCTCACTGAGTTTTCAGTGATGAGATCAGAAGATCTTATCCCATGCACGTCCGCGGAATAAAGATAATAACGATGTATAAATCTGGTTTATATTTTGAAAGAAGTCTTTAAGTTGTTTCACTGTGTACATTTCAAGTTGTATGAGCTATTGAGCAAGGCAGAAGAATGTGCAGATTTGCATTTCTATATCTTAGGACAAGCATATCCACAGCAGCTTCTTCAAACCTGAGCTGCAGCTGCCTGCTGTGCTGATGCTTTTTTTGTTGAGATGGTAGAACTAGAGCACACAAATCTGTGCTACTGTTAAGAACATTGTAACTTCCAACCTCCTCTGCCATCTCTTTGAGAAATTAAAAGGCCCTTTTGCTTCAAAATTTTGCTACATAAATATACGCATGTTATGATTGAATATGCTGTAGCAATCTCAGGAACATTAAATGCCCAGGGATATTGCAGCTGACTTGTAAACAACTCAGAAACAGTCAAGCCTAGGGTTGGAATCAGAAATGTAAATGTAATTGCCTAAATTAAAGGCTATGGATAAAACAGCTTTGTTGTTGTATAAATTACTTGCAGTTAGCACAGAAAATAACTGATATTATGACAAAGTTAATTGTATGGAAATATGCTACGAGTTTATATGGCTTCACTGTAGGTGAGGTATTACCTGTGTCTCAGGTTATGCCATGCAGCTCCCAGACCACTGGCTATGCTGCCTTTGAAAACTCTGAATTTGGTAATATAGGATGTGGTCCTGCATGATACAGGATGTGTGAAAATCTCACAGGAATTTTCAAGGGAATAGGATCTGGGTGTTGGTTGCATAGCTTATAGTAAAGAGATTTCAGAAATAGCTCCTTTTAATCAGGTGAAGACTTTCCATAGTGTTACAACATTAAAATAATTTGGACACTTTGAACTCATCCTTATAAATAAAATTGCAATAGATACAATGCTACAGTATTAATGAGACAAACAAGAATAGCACAGAAGTTATCGTCACTTTAAAGCCATTATGAAAAATTTTACTGTGCTGAGTATGACAGAGCTGGAAATTTCAAGACCCGTGCAAATTATATTAAAGTAGTTTTACGTAAAGCATTGGAAGAGCTTTTGTGAAAATGGAACTAGTGGGAGTTATTTAAATAACAGTATAGCAGCTATTAACAAAATAGCACGATTCAAAATAGTAATTTACTTTACACATCTCTTCTAAAACATGTCCAGAATCAAGATAACTGTCAGCAAATAGTACAGCACTACAACCCACTCTCTCAAAATCCTGAAGGAAAAGATCAAGAGATTCTCATCCCTGACAAAACACACACCCTACATGCAGAGCACATTACTTCCACCAAGTAAAGCAGCTGTAAAATATTATACAGCCATGGCGAAGCCATATGATCTCGAGCTCTTAATACTTACAAAAGCTTAGGCAGGAAAAAGAGAATGAATTGTATATGCTGTGACTATCTGAGTTACATTATGTATTTAGTGTGACTGCTTCATCTTGCTCTCCATCACCACCATCATCATCATCACCTCTCTCTCCACTGCTGCCATGCCTCATCCTCCTGCGCGTGCACATCTCCAGGTCCATCTGCGGTGTATAGAGTGTTTTGACTCCTTTGCCCGCGGACTCACTAACCCTTCTCTCCCAGGCAGTGAGAATGCCTTGTCACACTTGAACCACAAGTGGATTCTGGATTCTCCCGCTTGGAATTCATGGATGTAACCTGGCAGCAACCAACCTATATGTCTTCTGTAAATGGTCCTCCAAGGGTTTACCTGTAGCAGTGCTGTCATGCTCCCAGGAATAATCACAAGGTTTGTGTTCATTTTTGTAAGTCTTTATTCTGTGATGTGGCCTTGAAACACATGAGGCTCCAGCATTGTCTGTAGGTCTTGTTCGAAAGGTGTGGGTTGCCTGTTCCATACATCACAAAACCAATTTTTCAATTAGATCTTTTCCCTTGAAGCCTGGTGGAAAATTCTGGCTTGGTTTTGGTTTTTCTTACAAAATGAGGGATGGTGGCAGTTTTCCTGAATGTGCCGGGACCACTTCCATAGGGATGACTGGAAAGTGGAGAGAGTGGGTTTGGTTTGCTTTCTGATGCTCTCACAATTAACAACCGTTGTGTCTTTAATTTGCATGATAATTTTTTGTAGTGTGTGTAAAGGAGCAAAGAGAGTGTTTTGTATGCTTGTTCTACATGCTCAAACACACATGCTGGGGGCATGGAGCAACATACGATGTTGAAATGTCACCATGTTTTTGCACGTAGATCTTGCACCTGCCTTGTATTCTTTCCTGAGGCTGGTCTGGATGTTGCATTGTTGATACATACCTGCTGCTTTGGATTGCTTTTTGGGCTGTGTAGGTGTCAGTTCATTCCTAATCCTTTCATAATGCCGCCCGTGTGAAGGTCATCTTGTTCTTGTTTTCTGCCATCGAGTGATCTCGTAAGCTGCTTGCATTATCAGAAAACTGCTGCATGATCAAAACGTAAAGGAACAGTCTGAAGGGCTGTTCTGTGGGTTTTTCTTGTTTACTGACAGACATCGATTTTAGTGGTGTTCTATTTTCTAGCTGCTTTGTGGTGGTTGCTTTTGTTTCCTTCTGTGGTTCATAATGACCAATTCAGATTTGAACTGCAAGTATGTTGCACTTGGTTGTGTGTAGTACTTGCGTAGTAGTGGGGGAGATGGAGCATGCACCGGGTGGCTCTTTCTGTGTGAAACCCCTCCGCCTTCAGCAATCCTTGGCTCAAGGAATTCACTTGCTGGAGCACCTGCATGTATCATAGCCCTAAATGGATGTTTTCTGCCTTACTTGGGTCATTCTTCTTTGTACCAAGCGATGCTCTTAGCCTGCACAATCGTCTCTGTTACACAGTTACATACTGTTCAAAGTACTAAGTTGTGTTTATTTCAAACTTGCTGCTTGCCTTCATTTGGTGCTTCTTAAATCTCTTGCAGTGCAAACCCCTTTACTACTCCCTTTCCCCATGCTGGGTGGCTGTGGAGGTCCCTGCGCTGGTCCCCTGCCAGCAGCTCCTTCCTGCAGTCTGTTTCATCTCGCCCCATGAGGAACCAACTCAACATATCACGGGTGTTTTTGTCTGTTCTAGTCTAATCCTGCTCTCTTCTTTTTCCGGGGGGATGGCCAGAGCTGCAGCTGGTATTCAAGAGCCTTAAACAAAAGATGTTCCAGCAGCCCTCCATGGCATTGCCTCATGCTGCAAACCAGCAGAAGGAGCCTCAGGCAGGAAATGGAGCCTGCCTACAGAGCACAAGCCTTTTACCTGATCCTTCCAAATTGCCACAGCAGCCAAGAAATGTCAGCCATGTGCAAATGCAGATGTGTATGGAGGCTGCGGATGGGGGGACAGTGTTTCCAGAGGGGAGTAGAGTAGCTAGTCTATTGTGGCTAGTCTGTAGTTTCTCCTGTGTTTAAGTTAAGTTGTCAGACCTTTGCAGTGTTGTGCTGAAAACAGAAGTTTACTTTTTGCCCAGAATCAGATAAATTCCTGGCCGTCAACATCAGTTTAAATCACATTTCTTGCTACAAAGAAATCAAATTCATAATCAGCTCTTCTGGGCATTCAAAAATACTAAATGCATCTCTGAAGAATAAGCGTCACTCTCCAAATGAATGATTTTGCTTCTTCCATTAACTGTGTAGTAAAATCTATGCGATAGTCACAAGGGCTACAGGGAGGGTTTTTGTATTCAGTAGATAAGAATGACCTAGGCTTTCTTCCAGATATTTGTTGCAATAAGGGATTTTTACTTAAAAATTCACAAAGACCACATTGTACAGATTCCAGCTCCTGGGATGCTTTGTGTGCTTGTTTATTTCTACAATAAATGGTTTAAATGCTTTTTTTTCCCCTTTTCTTTCAGACTGGACTGCCAGCCATGATTGGTTTAGGTGCTTTCAAGATGTGTTTAGAGAATAATGCCTTTTTTTTTTCCCTGCACTTTACAAAAATTCAGTTTGCAATTACAACATGAAAAAGTGCATGGATTGTATTAGGAACAGAATAGGTTTGTAATAGGGAATGCCAGGGATGGAATTCCGATGCTTGTAAAATCTATAGCAGACTCCCAGGGAATTAATTAGCCCCAGGACTTCAGGACTTCCCATGTGCATGGACTGCTCAGAGCACTTGATGGCTGATGCCCAAACACTCAGCCACCCGGTCACATTTTCTTTTTGGGGGAAATGGTGAGAATCAGTTCAAAGTGACCCATTCCCAGGAAGTGCTGCTGGAGAGTGCAGGACGTCAGCTGATCAGGAGGAAGTAGAGGCTGAAGCCATCTGTTAGGCAGTTTCTAAGGTGCAGTAGAAAACTTTGCAGTTGTGTGCAGAGGATGGAGAGAGAAATAAAGTGCAAGTTCAAAAGCTAGTCAGTGTATCTACCTACAGGTATGTCATATCCCACAGCTTGGAGAGGCACATTCCTCTTGGATTGGCTAAATGAGCAAATCCTCTGCGATTGATTAACTGTCAGGATGCTGAAAGGCAGATCTGGGCTTTGTGTCTCTGGCAGGTCAGAGGCACCGAGGAGTGACTATGCAGGTCTCAGCTGATGTTACTGGCATGAGCGACATCTGTTCTAGGAAAGTACAGTGAGATATAAGTGGAGCAAATGGGGGTTTAATGGGTTATTAGCAATAGTGTATTTAAACAGGGTTATCTAAAACTGAGGTGTGGCTCAGCATGTTCCAATGCTGTCCAAAGACTTCATTTCCAGATCCAGCCAGGAGCAACTGCATAGCCTCTCCTCTGGCCCTGCTTGAACTTCAACCCAGATGGGTTCTCTCAATTAATTGTCAGCAGTTGGGCCTTCATGGTCATTCCATGTTAGCCTCTCCTCTGAAGTTACAGCTTTTGCTGGGAAGATGCTGTCTGTTTTAATATCTGAGTGAGAGCACAACCTTGAAATGCTTGCTGGCATGCTGTCTGCAGCAGTGTCATATGGGGTCACACCAAGCAATATTGAAATACCTGTGATGACTGTTGTTGAAAACTTAGTTGAAGGCTGCTACAGAGCACATAGAGCAAAAGATTAAAAGGATTTGCCACAATGTTTCTTATATCTTTTATTTATTTTTCTACAAGCAGACAGCCTGAAACAAAGCAAGAATGAGGAATGTGATCCTGGCGCATTCCACATTCTGATTCTTTTCTGTCAAAGAATAAATCATTTCAGGTCAGCTATGCAGTTTTAATATAAATAATCAAAACCAAACACCACACAAAGCTAGTAATAAAGCAGGATGCTGCAGAAAGGGTCAGGCTTCAAAATACACACAGGACTCAGGCTTTCTTTGCAAGACATGGTGGTCTAGTGAAGATGCACTTCAAAGGCAAAAATGGATTTGAGTGGGTTGCTTGCTTTTGTCAAGTGATTCCTATTGTCCTTATTTGAACCGGTGTCTTACTCAGCTGACCCTGTTATGGTGGAGTCTGGATTAATTCAGACCCTGTATCTTTCTGCCTTTCCTGTCAGCAAAAGCACTTTGGCATTACAGAACTTTATCATTTTACTTCACTTGTTTCAAAATTTTAGAGTTATTATGATCCCTTCATCTCAAATCAGTATCTCACTGCAATGCCATAAGCCTCTTTTACTTCCAGGAGCAAATCATGTAGTCAAGTATATACATTTATAGAGACCTAATTTAAGAAACGTGTTTACAAAATCCTATGTATACATAGTCAGCTTCATCATAACAGAGCATTTGTCTCTATTCAATAAATCTAGTAGTATAATAACCTCTATTTTATGGTGCTTAAGATAGAGCAGATGCTAGAACTACAGTGATTTAGCAGTGGGAATGTACACAGCACCACTCTAAAGTAGGACTTGAGAGTTTTTCTAAGTCTCTCTCCTGCAGAACTCTGATAAAATGACTAGATTTGGGGAAGGATGGAGAACAATAGTGTCATTTGCCTTGATCTTGACACTGTCACTCACAATATACTTGTGCACAAGTTACGAAGTTATGTTTAGATGCGTGGACAGCTAGATGGGTAAAAAACTGATTGGACATTTGGGCTCAGAGGATAGTGGTTAATAAGTTGTACTCTACCTGGATGCCATTAACGAGTAATACTGATTTTTTCTGTAGGACAGAGAACTGATCTTCCTCTGTACGTTGCTGTTGCAGTGCATAAAATGGTGCTTGGGGTTAGTAGGACTCCTGAGTTTCAGTGAAAAACAGCACACTGAACTTATTGCAGAATGAGAAATGTAGTTGTAGAGCTCTGTCTGAATTCAGAAGATCATAAGTCAGTGCTTTTCTCTTGGACCTTTCAGCAACATTGTGCAAATGATTTAATTTCTCTGTACTCCCCTCATCTGTGGAAACTTGAGCCAGGCAACTTAATGATAGGTTAATTGTTGGCAGCTCATCTCTCTGAAACAGAGTAGGGACTGATTGTTCAAACAGCTCAGCAGGCTGACCTGAGGGCATTTTACCATTTGTAGCTACATGTGAGATGCAAGTGCTGTGACTGATTTAGGAGGAGCTGAAAGGGGAAATTAATACAAGGCCTAATTTATCACTGCTATTCTGTGTTCTGCTGTGACATGCACAAATTGTTGTACAATGAATATATCACTGTTACTCTACACATAATCTAGGTATAGAATGATGGATAGTAATACATTTCTGCCTTAAATTGCCTTTAGATTAAAGAAAAAGTCCCAGTCGGTGGATATTGGTGGGCCAGGATGCAACCCAGTGGCGCCTGAAGCTCAAACACCCCAGCAGAATAAATCTTTGCTTGCCACTAAGACAGCTGCTTCTGAGGAAGAACAGCATAACACCACAAACACCCAAAGGCGCAATCCACGGAGGAGTGAGTTGAAGAGATACTACACCATTGGTGAGTTTTCTTTCACAGAAAAAAATCAAATATACTTAATAAATAGTCACGGTCTTCTTGTTTATCTGTGATTTTTTTTCTTTTGGTCAATTGCAGTTGGCTACTAAGATTACAAATGCCCACAGCGAGCATTAATTTTAATGCTGATGTCAAACTACCCTGAAGAATAAACCTGCTTTATTTATCTTGCACCATTTATGAGAATTCATTCTTCTGCCTTTTTTTTTCTTAAGAACAAATATTGAAGAATGCATAAAAGCAATTTTGTGAGGAAGGATGTAGGAAGAACATAATTGCCTTTGACAATGGGTTGGATCAGAGTTTCGGCAGAGATTGCTTAGAAGGCTCCTGGCTAGAAAGGTTTCCAGTTTGGAGAGGGAGGAGGCCTGCTGAATGTGAGGGATTAATTAGGGTAGTTCTGGATATCTTCCTGTGAATATTTCAGTTTTCTGGGTATTCTTCTGCGATTTCAGCACCTACACGATTTTTATAAAACCATTTTAGGTACCCTAGAAGGTACTTCATAAGTTGCTTCCCCGGGAGTCCCTCGGGACTGGGCTTGAACTGATTCTTTTGGCAACGTTTTGCTTCTCAGCTGATGAAAACTTGAGTTGAGAGTGGCCTTGTAGTGTTTGTGCCTGTTCAGTTGCACTTGTGAGAGGAAGATGTGCTAATGGGACTGGGACAAACAAGAGGGATGGATGCCAATGCTGTGCTTTGAAAAGACAAAATGGCAATAGATTTAAAAAAAAAAAAAAGAAGTTATATATTTTAATTGTGAGTTTGTGTGCTGTTGAATTATTGCTATATAATGTGATCATTTCTTCAGCTCCGAGGTAACCATTTGTGTGTCTTTAACTTGTCTAAAAGCTAAAGAAAAATGTGTTGCTTTAGACATTTTTTCATTGTGTTATGCCTGAACCATTGAAGTTGGCTGCCAGCGTAAGTTGTGATGTTTGTTGTTTTTAAAGAAGGAAACTGCATTAGTAATCTACACATTTTAATAATGAAGGCTATATTTTAAGCTGTGAATGATTGTATGTGTTTGCATTATTTGATGCCCTGCATTCAAATTGGGCTGCACATCTGTCTTCGGAAAACTCATAGGAGTTTTGATTATCACTCAATCCTGTCTACCCCACAATAAATAAAAATGTGGCAGTGAAGGCACTGATGGGTTCATTAGTGTCTTGGACAACAGGTCTATAGTTTTCTTTAAAAATCTCAAATTGTATATTCCTTTAAAGAGGGTTCTATAGTATCATGTGTTAGAATAGCACGCTAAAAAAAATACCTTATTCCTAAATATAGAACATGTTTTCTGAAAAAGCATAGTTAAATCAGTGCACTTGAGTGGCTTTTTACTTTCAAATGTATTCTTTGGTAATATTGCTCTATGGCTTTTTTTTTCTTCTCCTTCCTCCAAATAATCTTAAAGGAATATTGGAGATATGCCAAGATTGCTTCAGACCTAAAGCAGGGGATGGAATGGGGGAGCAATAAGGAAAGTAGAAACCTACCACATCACCAAAATGAGTTCTTAATCTAACAGGATTAAAAATACATGGTTGGTAAATCAACCGTAGTTGAACGTTCTTCTGTGACCGCCCAAAACACAGTCTGTGCATGGAAGCACAGACTCAGGTTTGCATCTATCTGCTTGTTAAATTTGACTCACCAGCATTTTCTTTGGGGAACCAAATTTGATTGATTTATTTTAATAGTGTATAGCACTTTATGTGACAGACTTGTTGACTGGAAGAGACCTCTGAAGGTTATATATTCTGATGTCCTGTTTGGGGTGGGGCTTCAGCCAACACTAGATCAGAACAGCCAACTCTTTGTCTTGCTGAGTCTTGACAATCTGCAGGGGTGGATATTCCACAGCCCCTGTGTACTGTGCTGGAACATGGACAGTGGGTCCGTAGAGAGCAGCATTCAAGGGCAACTTGCCCATAAACAGATGCTAACCTCTGTGAGCAACAGTTGCAGACCCAGGGGAAGTATGAGAGAAACAGACCTCAGAAAGTGGCCAACCTGACATGTTTTTCTTAAGCATCATCTTTCACTACCCTTGTACAGAGTACTGGGCAAGTTGGCCTGGCTGGACTGACCCAGAATGGGAGATATATTGTGTTTATGTTCTTATACATACAGCCTTGTCTCTGGCTTGCCTAAATCACACGGAAGAAGTTGCTAGAGCCAGTATTACTGCACACTACATAATGCTTGAATTTTCCTGACAGGCACATTGAAGAAACCTGAGTTTTTCTGTATCTTCACAAACAGTGTGGCAGGTTCAAGGTTTAATCTTGAACAGCACGGTTCTGATACCAGGTGAACACCTTTACTGTACTGGCTCAGTTCTGATATTGAGTCTATGGCTTTGGTAACCTGAGAGAAACAATAATTATCTTCTCAGAGATCCCATCAACTTCAGCATACTTTAAGTTATATCACCCCCTTGATTTAAGTCATTTTATGTGATTTGTTTCAATAATAACTTCTAATAGTCGAAGTCTAATCAAATAGTTTGTGACTTTCTGGGGATGAATGAACTGACACACCTGCAGTGGTCTGGGACTCTAAAATAGAAAAATACCAGATTCTAGTGATGTTTTATGTGCAGTTGGCTGTTAAATAGCTTAAACAAGCACGTTAGGCTTGTTGCTGACCTAATACAATTACACAGAGGTCTACCTTGTTTTGCCCTTGTTTGCAAGTTCTCTGCTAAAAGCAATCCAAGTCCAAGATGGAGCAACATGAACTAATCATTACTGTGATAAATGGATTAAGAAAATGTGTTAGAAAACCAATGCTCTCAGCTGGCTTTGCTTATTTAGCTTAAAAATTAGTATTCTGCTACATTAACCTCAGATCAGATTGGCAAATGACAGTGTTTATGGTAGTGACTAATGGAGCCTGAGCAAACAAATGCCAATTGTGTTTTCTGTTACTCTAATTTTTCCTTAATAACTTATTTGCAGTAATTATCATGATCTTCAAAGTACTTTATGGATGTGAGAACTGAGTTAAAATCTGGATATATAAAAGTATGACATCTATATTTGGACATGGGCATATATACAGTTTATGTGTTGTAAAATGTAAATGTCATCACCACATTGCTTATTAAATGCCCCTGCCAGATTTGTTGATGGCTCCCCATTTTATTGAATAGCCATGCAGCTTAAAATGATGTATCAAGAAATCTGTAAATTAGCATTACTTTATCAACTCACGGAATGAGTAAAATCAAAATGATTTTAAACATACACTGTTTTGATTTGGCTATGCAGAAGGCACTTCAGAGATCTTTGTATAAATCTCTCTCTGCTTTGCAGACCCAGAGACACATAAGCATTTACCTCGAATGCTTTGCAGAAGAAATTGTAGCAGCTTTGTATGCTTGCAGCTACTGTGAGCAGATACCGGCACTTGTCTGAGAGTCTGTGTTCCTAAATACTCTTTGCAGATTATATACACTTTAGGTGTATGCAGATTTACCTCGGACCTTTTGAAGATGAATGTGTAATGGGGAAAGAAAATCCTGGTAATTTCAAGATTTTAAAATTTCATCAGCACTGCTCCTACTTTAGAGAACAATCCACAAGATACTTACTTTGCATTTCTTCTTTCCCACAGTCTGCATCTCAGGTGCTTTCCAAACTTAATGAGTGCAGCTGCACTCTTTAAAAGTTGGGGGAAAGTAAGTAAGAAAGAGAAGAACTGAGAGGAAGAGGCAATGGGGAACAAGTTGTGTGCTCAAATGAAATGAAACAGAAAATGGAGAGTCAGCGAGGGAGGGAACTGAGTCTTCCATATGGCAGGCTCAGCAGGCAGGAAGGCTCCTACACCTCCAGTGCTGAGCTGGTGTGAAGAAATTGAGTGGGAACTCCTAGATTAATAAGGCGAGTGTAGGAAAAACAGTCTGCGTGGTGGGTTGGGTGAAGTTTTTTTGAGAACTCTAGAAACGGCACCCAAGACACTTAAAAACCTAAAATTAGACTTTTCTAAGTGCCTGAGGGACTTAAAAATTCAGGCCACTTATTTCTGAAGTGTTTATTGTTAAGCAACTCCCTTGGAAGAGAAAAAGAAAGTATCTGGGTCTTCAGCACTCTAAAAAGTGGGTTGGATTATTATACAATGGAGAATTATATGTTTAACCTGGATTCAAAGCAGCAAGGCTGTATCAGCTTAAAGCTGTGCCTAAGATGCAGTGAGCTGCTCTTAGCTGGCTGGTAGGACCCAGTGAAAGATTGTAGGACTACACTTCATGGTATGATGCCTCAATATATATGTTTAGCAATTTATTAAGGTGACTGAAATAGCTAATGTTGTCACCTGTGGAGACATACACTTGACATATATATTCTGTTTCTCATTAAGCCATGAAAGCCTGGTGTATAGTGCTTAGATACCTCTAGATGATATACCCAGTAGACCTAGTAACCCTGGTTTTGGAGATGCAAAAGGCTTTCTTTTGTTGTATTTGCTATTAAAATAAAACTGCAGCACTGGTATGGAATAAATACATTATTTAAAAATAAGATGGTTGCATAAAAATATTTTCCTTCTTCTAGGAATCAGGCAAAAGAAATCATGAACCAGGACAGTAGTTCATACTAGAAAATGTTAGAGTACAATCTTGGAGGGGAGTGGAAGAATGCAGCAGTTTCTGTCTTCTAGTGAAAGCCTTAATGCAAATGTTGCTGTACAGGCTTCTGCTAGCAGAGCTTATTTCATTTGGAAGATGACTATCAAATGTCTCAAGAGGCATCTTTTGTTGGTATAGTCTCTGTAATTTAGCCAGAATGCATGAGTATGTGTATGTGTACATAATACACAGCATGAGGACACCTGGGAAATACTAATTGCGAAGGTTCCCTTCACTCCAGTGGTTCATTGTTTAAACATTTATTTCCACTTATAAAAAAAAATATAAAAGGAAGAAGCCCTTTTCTTCTCCAATCTCACTTGCAGATGGGGAAAGCAGAAATCTTAATAAAGAAAATATTTTCTGTTAGTTTGACCTGGCCATATTAGTACTCTATATTTGTATGATGATGATGATGGCTTGACTTCGCGAACGAAGATTTTGGGAAGGGCTTTACCCACGCTTACTACAAGCGCGCTG